>JAKWJA010002495.1:22147951-22231292 GCA_027704765.1 Solanum habrochaites | reverse complement strand
CTAACCAAATTGATAAGCAGAAGGTTCGTTGTATGGTTGGATGAATGTGAAGGAAAGCTTTCAGAAACTGAAGGACCTTGTTGACTATACCACCCAATTAACTTACTTTGCCCAGGGAAGGTAAGGAAAATTTATTGGTATTGTGATGTACGTTTTGGTTTGGGGCGTGCGAATGCAGGAGGAAAATGTAATTGTTACTTATGATTCAAGGGCAATAAAAGGTGCACCGAAGCAACTATCCGACCATGATTTGGAGTTGGCGCAGTCGGGTTTGCATATAAAGTAATGGAGACAGTATCTATTTATGGGGGTTAAGGTGAAAAGTCTATACAGATCATCGTAGTTTACATTATTGTCTTTACTCAGAAAGATTGACTTTTGGAGACAGAGGAGGTGGATGGAACTGACTGTGAAGGACTACGATATTACTTATCTGACCCAACCAGGAAAGCTAATGTATTGTGGACAGAAGCTGCTTCTTTAAGACAGAAAGGCAGGAGCATGGAGTCTAGCTCACTTGCCGGTTCTAGAGAACGCCCATTGGCTAGAGAGGTTCAGGACTCTAGCTAATGACTTTATGCGGTGGAAGTATGGATAAGGGAGGATTTTTGGCCTAGGTAGAGGCACATCTCTTTTCTTGACAAGAGTAAGGGAAATAGTTTACTGATAAGATCTGAGCCGAATTCAAGATATGGGTATGCGGAGGATGAGGTAAAGAGGACAGTAATTGATTGAAGAAGGGTCTGAGGATTAAGGGAAGAGATGTGTGCGCCCGGTTGGTTGTGTTCGTGATTTATCACACAGTCGTACAGAAGGCTCACCAATTTCCAAGGTATCCATTACATCCTGGTGCAACCAAGATGTAATCGTGACCGTAAAGCAACATTTTTGGTGAGTAGGAGAAGCGTGATATTGTGATTTTGTTGCTCAATGCACCGAATGTCAGAGGGAATAGTAGGAGCACCAGAAGGCGGAGGAGAAACACTCAGAGAATGCCATTCTGAATGGAATGGGAAAGAATTGCAATGATTTGTTAGTTGGTCTTTCCAAAGACATGGGAAGTTGACCCATTTTGGTAATTGTGATAGGTTAACCTAAGTCTGCTCACTTCTTCGGTCAAGATGACTTACAATGCAGAGAAGTTAGCCAAACTTTATATATATCTAGAAAAGAAATTGTTCATTGCAGGATTTCACTCTCCATCTATAGATAGTGGTCGCCAGTTTACTTCCAAGTTTTGGGAGAAATTACATGCTGAATTAGGTTACTAGGTGGATCTTAGTACTGCATTTCACCCTCAGACGATGGTCATGTGAGCGAACGATTCAGGTATGGAGGATATGCTGTCGGGCGGTGTGATAGAATTTGGTGGGTCATGGGATAAATCCTTACCCTTAACAGAGTTTTCATACACAACGGCTATCACTCAAGTATGATATGGCCCCATTTGAGGCATGTATGGGAGGAGATGTAGGTCTCCTATGGGTGGTTTGATGCATTTGAGGTGCGGGACCAGGGGGGTACGACCTTTTGAGGGAATCGTTTAGATACAAGTAAACATTCATTCAGAGAAGCTTTTAGCCGCTCAAAATAGGCAGAAGAAAGAATAGTAGATCGAAAGGTTAGGGACTTGGCTTTTCATGGAGGGTGAGCAAGTCTTGCTGAAGGTTTCCCAAATGAAAGGCGTGATTGCGTTTAGGGTTTAGTAAGCGAGGGGTAAGATTAGTCCGAGGTATATTGGTCCATTTGTTGAAGTTTGGAGCGAGTGTGGAGGTAGGAGATTATGAATTAGCTTGCCTCCAGGATTTCAGGAGTTGCCACCCGGTATTTAGTGTCGATGCAAAAGATATTGGGCGGTGGCCCACTACATTATTCGTTGGGATAGCTTTCTTGCTGAGCATTTGTTCTTATGAGGAGGAGCTGTTGCTATTTTAGAGAGAGGAAGACGTAAAGTTGAGATCAAGGAAGATTGATCCATCAAGGTTAAATGGAAGAATCGGCCCGTGGAAGAGTGCACTGTGGGAGAAGGAGGCTGATATAACACGCAAGATTCCCACACCTTTTGCAGATTCAGGTACGCTTCTCACCTTGTTTTTCTTCGTCGTGATCGTTCGCGGACGAACGATGGGTAAATTTGTATTTATCGGTAACGACTTGTTTAGTGCGTTCGGGCAGTTAGTAGAATGTTGTGATACAAATCGACTGGGCACGGATCACGCGACGCCAGTATGGCCATTGACAGACCGTCATGGAACCCTTCGTCCCCCACACATGTGTAATTTTCCTGTTTCTTCTATATGCCCTCGACTGACAGTTAGGACAGAACCGTCATAGGCACAACGTCCATCGAAGCGTGTTCGTCAAAAAACACTCAACTCTGACATTTGGGTACTGGGCGCGAATCTCTAAAATACTCCGCGAGGAACGCAGTTAAGGAGCGTCGAAAATACAGATGGAACGGTCACAAAAACCCTTGACTGAATTTAGTTTTCATCTTGAATCTTGTGACGGAACTGAGGACGGACCGTAACAGACACGACGGGCCGTCACAGGTCGAGTAACTCACCTGGGTCGGAATTCTGCTAAAAAGTTTAAGGGCGTTTTAGAGTATTCTTTGACAAACTTCAGTAAATAGTGGGGTGAGTTGGCAAGTTATTTACTTGGGGGTTAAAAGAATTAACCTTAAAACTAAACAGTGGGGTACTTTTATATATTGAAATTATTGATTAATTAGTAGTCAACCGAAAAAAGAATTGGGAAAGGAAAAATAAAAGAACAGAAGAGAGGGGGAAACGAGCGAGAAGAAAGGGGAGAAGCGAAGCGGAGGAACAGCAAAGGCATTGAGAATAACTTGTTGATCACAATTCTTCCGGTGGAGGTCGGTTATGGTTTGTCATCGTATGTAAACTCTTAATAGCGATTGATATGATTGGGTGGTATTATTGGTGGTGGTATTATAAACGTCGTCATATGCTTGTGATTGTGGTTGGTATGTTGTCTGTAATTGTGTAATTGGTAATTGTGACGGATTAGAATGTTGCTACGTGAACCTTTAATCTGAATCCTCGCTGTCAAGATGACGCCTTGCAATAACAAAGACTTGATCGAAATAAAAATTAATGAGATAGGGATAGTGGTGTTCAGCGTTCGAAACGTCGATTAGGGATCGGGGTGTCACATTCGAACATGTAGTTCGTATTAGGGGATCGGGGTACGTTCCGACAAGTAGTATTAAGGGATCGGGTGTCACGTCCAACGTAGTATTAGGGGATCGAAGTGTCACATTCCGATAGATAAGAATAACGAGAAGTAATCTTGGAAGCATGTTACTATATGCAATTTTGAAGACCTATGGTCCCAAAGGAGTAGGTGTGGAGGCTTGAGTCTCTAGGCTGCGCTTGATGTTGTTTGCCCATGGTTTTTTTACCTCGTGTTGCTAACTATTGAGTATTGTCGGTGAATTTTATATATATTTGCTATTATTGTGCTATTTTGAGTGCCGGATGATACCTACTCTAGTAGTGTTCCTTGTCACCCCTATTGTTATTTTCTACGTTATTTGTGGGGGCGGCAAACGCTGGCAACAACTTCAACCGTCTAACTCTTAGCCAGTTTTCCAGCCCCATAGACTTAGGTGATTATTATCACTAGCTCGGATGGATTCCCTCCTTCCCCGTCTGATGTCTTGAAGTTTCGGACATGGACCATCTTTTTTATTTATTTTTAGCTTCTTAATTACCTCAGATTTAGAAATTTGAGGAAAGATGTTCTGGTGTGTGTGTGATGACCTTCCAGATTTTGGGATGATAGTTGAACACTTTAGAGTTTGTTATGGTTATTTTAATAAGAATTGAGTTTCGGCATTATATTTGGTTTTAGGTTGAAAATAATGGGTAGATGGTGGTTCGCTCACATAGTGGCGGAGTGTGGTGCCACTCGCGGCTCCATTTTGGGTCGTGACAAAGATGTGTATAATCATATATTATAGTTTAAAGGTATTAAAACTACAGCAAGTAGACAAAAAACAAAGTCATGATGGTGGATGTGAAAGTAAGATTATCTGAATCAAGATTTAAAAAGATTATAAAGCTGAATATGTACAAGAAGTCGATGCAATCATCAACAAGGTGAAAGTTAAAATAGTAAGCCAACTGCTTTACTAGGATTTCCTAGACTCAAATTAACTTTAAAGATCATGAATATAAAGTAATTATACTTGTTACAACAATATAAAAGACATCAACTTCCCAAATGTTCTACTGGAAATCAATATATTTTTCATTCATGAGAGAAGGCAAAGACATAACAGTCGTACAATATCTGTAGATGGAACGACCAATGAAATTTAAGTTGGAGAATTGATTTATACATATATTGATAGACAAATAACTGATTCATATAAAATAATACGTGTTTATTGCTAAGGTAGAACCTTAGAACTATTAATATATATTTGAAGACTCGTTAATTTGATTGTGTTTTCCCCCAATACTAATGAGCAATGATACGCTAAACTTACTTCTCAACTAAGAAGTAACAGCGGGTCTGTCAAAGTAAATCACCCCAACTAGTGAGTTGGGATTGTTGCACGGAGGAAAATAGTTTAGACTTAACTTCAATTATTACTACTATTGTTCAGTAATTGCTCATGGAACAATAAAAAAATGATAAAAGGGGGGGGGCTTCTATTTCTAATTACATGAAAAAACTCGCGTAATTAAAGAGACCACTTAACAGCTTCAAAGTTTGGAGTTTTTACTTAATTAAAAGGGAATAGGGTTTTACGGTGTCCCCCACAGAGTGGATATCTGAATATAAGTCTAAGGATAACAATCTTTCTAGTATCTGGCATGCAAAGTGATAAGTTATTATTCTCCGGTCGGATATTAGAAAATTTCAACTCCGCATTCTCTTTTGAAGATTCCTTGCAATAATGGAGAAACTTATATAAAAATTAGCACAAAAAGACCTTCGGACACACTAAACTTAAGGAAAAAGTATTAATAATACCGTAAAACTACGGTATATCAATCAACAAAATCAATCATTACCATCATTAATCATAATTTGTATTCATCGCCAACAATTATTACTTACACTTATCACTATCAATAATTACCATCATTATACATATCTAGCGGTCATTGTCATTAACCACAACCATAGCCTATTAATATAATCCGACTAGAAATAGCAATATGCCCACCAACCAACATTACTAATCCCAGGATGGCAACCACTTATAATGAGACTACTCACAAACAACAATATCAGTCAACAACATCCCAAATTAGAATACACAATCAACATCATTAATTGTCACTACTATGAATTGTAATATAAATTTTATAAATATTTTATTGATATAATACTATATAAATTTATTATTTTATTTTGAATGTTATATTAGTAATTTTTGGAACAAGAACTATTTTTAACATACTTAGATGTTGAAACAATTACTCTTAATTATATAAAATAAAAAGATTTACATTAAATATAAAGCACTAGACTTTTACACAATCAAATAGTTTTAAATTTTATTATTTAATATTTATGTATATTATATGAAAAAAATTATTAAAGAAAAATTTAATAATTCAAACATTATTTACTTCATCGGACATTTTCTCGATTTTCATCCCAAAAAAATCAATAGTATTTTTGTGCGGGACTGAACTTGTATTACCTTACTGGAGTGTTCCATATTAATTTCTGCAAAAATCTTGATAATTCTATCCACTACCGTAATCTTCGATCCAATCATATGTATAATAAATACAGACGTACGTACGTACATTTACATGACATAAATTACATAATACAAACACACACAACACAACACACACACACACACACACACAGATAGATGAGAGATAGAGTTAATATAGAAATATAGATAGATATTAATATATATATCTCTAGAGATACGATATATAGATATATTGACTCAGTTTTCGAGTACATCTGTGGCACATGATATAAATTTGTACTTATAAGTAAACATTTGAAATCCTAACGCTTGCTCATTTCTTTGTTAATGTTCAGTGTGGATCAACATAAATATATATGATTCACACAAACCTATAAAGACGGTGAATGAAAATTTTATTAGTTAATTGCAATAATTTATATATTTAATATAATTTGATTATGTTTAGTCAGGTAATAAGTCAAATTACACTAGTATGACCTTATAGACGCTATCCGTTGTATATTTTTTCTTGTAATTTAACCAGAGGTGCATTGCACGTGTATTCTACTTTATTTGTTTAGATGTCATATGAACATGTGAAGAACAACTACACATTTATTTTTAGAACTATTCTTGTATATTAATTTTTAGGTTTTAAGTTATATAATTATAAATGAAGTTGCTGTTGGGTTGTATATTTAACTTTTCGATTAGTTCTGTAAGTAAAACAAAGATAGTTACTTTCTTATACATAGTTAACTGAGAAAACTTTTTGTAATGACCCAAAAGGTCATTTTTAGACATTTTAAATATTAGTTTAGTTAGGGTTAATTAATTAATGCATAATTTTAAATAATTAACTTAATTAATAGTTAATAAAAGAAGTGGGTAAAATTTACCCATATAGTTACTTAAATAATTTAAAAAGGAAAAAAAACAAAGAAGAGGGCACGGAAGAAGGGGTTTTGACTGCTTCAGGTAATCTTTAAATTAAAGGTACAATTTATCTACGCTGATTTAATTCTCTTGGTCAGCAGGATTTCATTAATATATATTAATATATATATATATTATATATATATATAATATATATATATATATATATATATATACAATGTATGTGTATTTAATTTAATGGAAAAATGAATTGTGTACTTTGAAATAATAAGGTTAGAGTTGTTAGTAGTTATGTTTGTGATCTGTTGGTTTAGGGGAATTGAAATTGGATAAGAATGATGGCCAAATTATAAGACAATCATTGGGAAGAGTACATGAAAAAGGAGAAATTTAGCATATAGTTATTTTCAAGCGTAAATAGATTTTGTTACTGAACTCTCTGGGTTTGTGGTTTAGGCATTGCCTCGTTACTTGACTAACTTTTGGATTTCTATTTATAGTTATCACATTATAATTAAGGTTTTGATATATTAAGATAGGTAATTGAATATTAAAAATATGATATTATATGAATATCATTCAAATTATGATATTGAAAAATAATTAGAACTTAACCCTAGGCTTAAAACTTTAAAAATATGATAGTTTAAATGTTAATTGGCATCAAGATTTATGAATTTGATTATAAATTTGGGTGAATTTTTTTGTCAAGGCTAAGCATATATTAACATGGGAGTTGTCAATTTTAAAATCTTATTGTGACAATTTATTTGGATAAATTGTTCTGATTTGGAGCCCATTGAATGGGGGAAGACTCAAGTACTGAAATGATTATTCGACTAAATGAGGCAAGTGAATTTCTAAACTCTTGCTAAGTGTATAAAATGAGTGTATTTCCTTGTGGTATTTTTCGGGGATTAATGTGACTTGGTGATGAGTTGAGTTGTCCACATTGATTAACAGTAATAATGAAAATAATGGGTCAAAAAAAAGGCAATGCGAATAATTTCTTGTGGTGTGATGTTTTGATACTAGAGAATGGTTTGATAGGCTTGTTGAGTCATTGTTGATGTTGTTGTGAATTGTACGATGTTATGCAAATTGTCATATTCTCTTTATTTGTGTGAACATGTCACTTGCATTATTTTAGAACATAGTTGCGCCAAGTTTTATGTGCATTGAAAAAGAATGAGAACTTAAAAAGGATGTACCATTTCGAGGGACGTATCGAGCGCCGCGATGGATACAATATTTGAAGGGTGTATCGCTCACCGCGATGGTTACTATTATTGAGGGTCGTATCATTCGCCATGCTAGATGCATGGAATCATATGTCCCACATGGGTCCCGGACTTAGAGATAGCGGGCGCAGATATCTATTATTGCATCCCATTGCATTGCATATACTTATTATTAGTGAACTTGATATTTTGTTTTGCTTATCTTGTGAATGCCTTTCTGTGGAAATTGTGATTGTTGAATACTGATCTTGTTATCGAGGATATATAATTTGTTAAAGTGTTGTTGTCGAGGATATCTAATTTGCATATGTAATTTGTTGAAGTGTTGTTGTTGAGGATATGTAATTTGTGAAAGTGTTGTTTGAGGATATGTAATTTGATAAAGTGTTATTGTGGAGGATATATAATTTTTCTAAGTGTTGTTATTGAGTTACATGCTATGTAAATTGTGAGTTGTTAGGTTGGACTGATTTTTTTATGCAGGTTGTACTTGTGAAGGTTCGGTAGGGGGTGGTAGGAGTATCCTTATTTGATTTCCTTAGCTTGTGTTTTGGGATTTAATTGACGAATACTGTGTGGTTTGGTACTCACCCCTTGTTTCTACAAGTTTTTTGTAGGTCACTGATATACCGTGGTTTCACAGTATAATTAATACTTTTTCCTTAAGTTTAGTGTGTCCGAAATCCTTTTTGTGCTAATTTTGATATAAGTTTCTCTTTGTTTTGCAGGAAATTTGTCCAAAGCGAACATGCGGGAGATTGAGCGAAAAAAAATCCAGGGAAGAGAACAACCTACGGAGCTTATGACGGTACGTCGTTGCCTGTGACGGTCGTAGGTGGACCAGCTAGTGCACGCTGCTGAAGAAGATGGGGAAAGTCTGACCAGAGGTGGGATTACGAAGCTTGTGACGGTCCGTCATGGCTATGACGGTTCGTGCTGCCAGGTTCGTCGTGGAGTGCAGAGAAGTGATCCAGTACCCAGATTCCGGAGAGTGAAGAGTATATGAAACGAAGACCCTCGACGGGAGCCTGTTTGTGCCTATAACGGTCCCTACTACTGCAGTCGAGGGGGACGAATGTACTTGTTGAGGAAGAGAATGAGAAGCCTCAAGCAGAAAAATGGCAAAAAATGTTGTGATGGAAAGAAGTGAGCGGGAAAAGGAATGGGCCGGGCGGTGATGAACAAAGAAGGGGCCGGACGCATGAAAAAGCAGCGGGGGGGCAGAGGGGCGGAATATGAGGGCAGAAGGCTTTGTGGGAAGTAGGGTGGGGGTGGGGGATCAGAAAAGTGAGCGTGCTTTGAAAAACCTCGTTTTTGAGGTTAGACACCTGATAGTTAAGACTCTTAGATTGTGTAAACCTCCGTATTGGTAAAAAAGGGCTATAGGTGAGTATGAGTGAAGAAGAATGAGACACTGTTTTGGGAGGATGATGATTACCTCTTGAGAATTCTGGAAAGTGATTTGTTGGTTATTACATCAAGGACGGGAAGCTTTGGCGATTTATGCTTTATCATTGAAGTAAGTACTATGGAATTCTTATTTGAGATATGTGAATATGTGTGGTTATGGCTATGAGTAACTAAACTCCATAACTTAGGTGTTGTTTGGGAACCAAAGGCAAGAATGAGATAAACCCTAGCTAAATAACAATCTAGAAATAGTGTCTGCATGTATTAATAATTCTTGCGCTTAGAGTCTTTTTAACGGCTTGATCAACGTTAGAATGCCTTAATGATCTTGCCGGACCAAGGAGGTAGTATAGGAAAGCATTATTAACATAGATTAGTGTATGCTATCTAATAGGCTAGAATTGATTGGTACGAGGTAATAACTTAGTAAATACGAATACGCGATAATGAGGTAAAGATTAAGAGTTAGGAAAGCAACACACGAGCCGAGACCAGGTGCAGAGGTGGAGATTTCTAGATGCCAGACCTAAGGATTTGAAATTACATAACTTATTACTTTGAATGCAAGATACTTGGAAAAATGTTCTAGTTAGATAATCAAGTTAGGAACCTGTGGGGAACACGTAAACCCTAGTTACTGTGATTAATTGATTAAAATCCAACTTTCAAAAAATGTTAAGTGTCCTTAAAGATTCGTTGAGTATTTTTAATCATTTAGAAGATATAAACCCCTCTTTTGTTATGTTTTATTTTACTTTCCACGGAAGTTATTGACCAAAACAATAGTAATTAATAGGTTGAAGTTAAGTTGTAGACTTTTTCCTTGTGGGAACGATCCCAACCTCACTAGTTGGACGGTATTACTTGACACGACCGCTTATTCTTATTCGAGAAGTAAGTTTGAGTGTATTTAATTTTGGCGCCGCTGCGGGAGAAATTGACTTTTAGAGTAACTTGAACTTATTTACTATAGTTTAGTTGATTTTTCTTGATTTTACAATCTCCCTGTTTTATTTTTTTTTGATGTTCGTTTTCAGAAATATCATCTCGTATGCCAAATACAAGCGATGAAGAGAAACTTGTGTTTTCCCTACGATAAAGAGTTAGAGCGCACACTGCGCAATTATGAATCGAAATTTGGGAATAACGTGCATAAGGATCCGAACCAGACACATCCCAGGTCCGGTTGATGTATGGTCAAATGTTACCCGATGCTCCGGGTGAACATCAACAGAGGGGACAAAAACCCCGCTCCAGGCCACAAGCATACTACCATTGAGGCTATGATACCATAGACAGATTCGGATGGACACTGGTTTTGCTCCTTTACCACATGCACACTTGTGGTAACGTAGTAGTATGATGCAAATGCTCCATGCCAGAGGGTTTGTTTTTCAGGGATACCTTCTGAGGATCACATGCCATATCGCTAAGGTAAAAGCAGTGGGGCGGGTAAAAGTTGCTGGGGAGACCTGATTTGGATTATATAGTCAATAGAGAGCTCAGACGTTGTTCCTCGTCTCCGTGTGACCGGGAGAGCTTTATTGGTTACTCGCTCATCCCACTCCCCCCCCCCCTTCCTTTACTTAGCTCCTCAGCGCTGTTCTTCCCGCTACGCGTCCCCGTGTATCGTCTCCAAGAAATAACAACAAAGAGAGTGAATAACTTTGCGGCACTACAAGGAGGTCAGTTAGTAAGGTTTGGGATAGATAACCAACTATGATTATGGCTACGAGTCCATCGCGAGACTAAATAGAGCAACGGAAAGTCCGAGTTCTTGAGATGTGATTTCCAATCACCCGATAGATATGAGTCACTGAAGGAATACTTCTATCGGGGACCCCTCTTTATGCTGATTAATAACAAAGCAGTGTTGGACACTCTAGCAGGTGGACTTATGAGAATGCCCTTCTGCTGAGATTTGCCGAAAAAATTACAGAAATATCCGGAATAACAAAGCTTGGAGTACTAGGAAGTCTGATTTAGGGAGAAAACACCTTCGCAGTGCAGTCCACTCACAACCCAGCTAAGAGGAAATGCGGGAAGAACATGGTCAGATGAGAAACTGGATTTGGGTATGGTCTAAAACAGACACAGGGTGCAGAAAAGATTAATGCAGTCAACTACTTGCTAAACCACCACCCCCTAATGTGAATGTTCCTATAAAGAGGATTCCTATGTAGTAAATGAACAAATGGGGGGTTTCCGACCAGACGCCCAGGCTCAAATCAGGATAATGGTGCAGGCTCAAGGGAACCAAGGTCGGAACTACGGTAACTACAACGGAGGGTCATTATGTCCGAGATGGAAACTACAACCGCAACAACAAATTTCACAAAGCGAACTACGCTAATAGAAACGACAGGAATGGGCCCTAGATCCTCCTCCACAAAACTAGTGACGTCCACTCCTAGGGGATGGGTGGAGATAGTATGGCGCGAGTTTGAGGTATGTTGCACAATGATGAGAGGTTCGATGCTAGTGATGAGCACATTAAGAGTTGAGGTGTGATTTAGCTAGTGTGGGCAAAAATTTGATACACATTGCAATTTCAATTAAGAAGATCGAATTGCAAGTGGCCAAAATTATCTGCGACAGTGAACACACGGCAACCGCAGGCACTATTCCTAGCAAACACTGTTCCAAAATCAAGAGAATGATGCGCACATGTATGGCATCACTCCTCGGGGTGGTAGGAAAACCATAGACCCCACCCTATGCCATCTACCTGAAGAAAAAATGAGAAAAGGATAATGATAGTTAGTAAGGGTAGTGGGAAGTAGAGGAAGTAATGGAAGATACAGAAGTATCTATCAAGGAATTCCCATGCCTAAGTACACCACCACCTTCCCTCAGAGATTAGTGAAAAAGGACCGAGATGGTAAATACCGGCGTTTATAACAATGTGAAGCAGCTTCTATCAACGTCCCTTTAGAGTAGAAGCTCTAGAACAAATGCTCGGTTATGCTACAATTTATGAAAGTCATGTCACAGAAAGATTGGACACTTTCAGAGGAGGATGATAGACTACAACATTGTAGTTGCTATTGCTACAAGATCCCTCGTACAAAAGAAATAAGATCCGGGTGGCTTCATATTCCTTGTACAGTTGGGTCGTTACCATGTGCAAAAGCATTATGTGATCTGGGCGCAAGCATAAAATTCTCATGCCCCTCTAATTACAAGAAGCTGGGTTTAGGAGATCCTAAACCCACTGCGATGCGGCTACTGATGGCATGATCGCGACAGTGAAACGGCCATAGGGCATATTTACATGATGTGCCTAGTAAAAAGTGGAGTCATTCATCATTTCCGGTGATTTTGTTATTCTTGACTAGAGGTGATTTGAAGTGCCTATTAGTATTGAGGCCATCCGTTTTCTACAGGTGAGCCTTAGTTGATATGGAGAAGGGACAGATGACTTTTTCTGTTGAATATGAAGAAGGACCCCTTCAACATTTTAAGACCATGAGGTAGAGTGGTGAGCTCCAACGTATATGTCATAGCCCAAAAGAAAAGATGACGAAGGAGACTGAACAGAAAATGCAAAACAAGAGTTATAGTTGGGAGTTGGTGCTTGTAGACAGTTCGGGTGCCTTGTCCTCAGGGCAAGCTCAAGTCCCAAATGGGACAGGCCCTTATTTGATTTCCAAGTATTCCCCATGGCAGCAGTTGAGTAAAATCCAGGAGGGAGTGCGGTTTTAATAGGAATAGAGATAGAATACAACTCTATTTGGGCATAAAGCATCGGTGAATAAAGGATCGAGGCATACCATCTTGATAAGTCTGAGTAATCGAGTGTCCCCAGTCGTGCCGTGACATTAATAAGGCGCTTGTGGGAGGCAAACCCAATACTTATCGTCTTTTAGTAATGTGTTTCATTAAGGGTTTTAAAATTTACAGGACACATCACCACGGAAAATTCTGCAGAAAATACTCTGCAGCAGTCACTGACGGACACATCTACGGACCGTTCGCCATTGACGACGGACCGTCGTTTCATATGTCGCACCAGGGGTTGTGCTGTCGTTTTGAAATAGGGCACAAACGACAGAACAATGACGGGCAGTCCACAAACTGCGATGACCGTTGTCGGGGAACCGTCGCGTGATTACATGAATTGTATCCGACCGACGCGGCTGGACCCTTTGTCCAAAAATGTCGTTTACAACACCAATCACAAAACAACCCTCTAGCAGCCCAACCCAGCAGCCCCCCCCACCACCCCCTCCCTCCCATAACCACACACGCCACCTCACTCCCCACACACCCTAACCTCACTACCGTTACACACTAAAACCCCCCCCACCCAGCCATCCCGAAACCTCCTAACCCCCCACCCACCCCACACCCAACACCCTCACCAATACCCCCCCCCCCACCATCACCCCGCACCCACTTCCCTGGTACCCATCCACCCTTCCGCACCCCTCCTATCCACACCCACCCTACCCCCTCACATTCTCTCATCCCCCCATCCCCAACCTCCCGACACTGCCACAATCAAACCTCCCCCCAACCACCCCCAACCGCCCCAAAAGTTTCCCCCCTCCCCCCACAACCCCCCCCACCCCATCTGCTATTACACCCCACCACACTAACCAATCTCTCCCCACCGCACCTCTCACCCAACCCCGACACACCTCACACCCCCACATCAACCCCCTCCCTCGCCCCCGTCTAACCCCCACTCTAATCACCCTCTCCCGTAGCCCCTCAATACCTAGCCACCCCAACCACCCCCTCACCCCCAACCTCTCTCACACTTTCCCCCTCCCCTCTTTCCCCACCCCACAATAATCCTCCTATCCCGCCCCTCGACCACCGAGCCCTTCTATTCTCTCCCCCACCACTCCGCCCTACCGACCACTTTCACCACAAATCGCCTCACCCCAATCCTCACCCCCTCCTCCCCAGCCTCACCACCCCCCACCCGCACACCCACCCACCTACATCGTCCATACCTCCCAGCCGTACGAATATACTCTCCCCATCCTCAACCCTGCCCACCACCAGCTCCACCCCCACCCCCCTCTCTCCCTCATCATATAGCCTAAAACCTACCCCCCACTCCCCACACTCCCTCATTCGCTAAAACACCCCACCGCCCCCCCCCCATACCCATCGCCCCAACCAACCTATCTCCCACCACCCACACATTCGACCCCCCACCCGCTCCCACCACTCCTCCTTCACACCTAGCCTCGGGCTCCTCCACAACTCTAAAATCCATCGCACCCCCACATCCGCTGCTCCCCGCCCTCCCTCCCCTCCCTATCCTCACAAACACACCTCCTCACCCCACTTTTGGCTATTTCCCTTAGCAACCTAACCCCTTCATTTTTCACCCCATTCATTCATTATTTCTATAATCCCCCTCTCGTTTCAAATTCACATTTCCCCCTCACTGAATTCATTGCCCCAAATCCTCCTAAGTTTATAATTATAATCGCTAGTCGTGTGCTGTTGTAGGGTCTACCTTGCCAACTGAGTATTATCCTTTGCTTTTCGTCCATTTCTAAGTATGTGTCTCTAATTTATACTCAGGTTATCTTGCATTTTGATTCTTAGTCAGATTAGCTTAGTTCTTAGTCGTATATTATTTCGTTTTATGATCCTGTCTAAACCTAGGCTCAAAATGTTCGAATTTGCACTGTTGACAACCCTAGACATAGGGATTGCATTCTAGTTTCCTGGTAGTTGGGATAGACACATATAGGTCCTCAATCACGACAATACCATGTGGGTCATTGGGGATGCTAGGGTACCCAATGCTATCCCTGCTATTCAGAACGCGACCCCGAGACGGACCGTGAACACACGACGGACCGATCATAGGGTCCTTCCCAAGATCTAGACCTGTCCCAACGGCACATGTGAGGACCGGCGTCTTCACGACGGTCCGTCCTGACACAAACGTTCTGGTTGTCAGAGACCCTGTTTCAAGGTCTCTCACTTTTTAAGTGTCCTTCCACGGAGACCTTTGCCGGACCGTCATACCCACGACGGTCGTCCGCACGACCATCATGATGGTCAGAGACCCTCTGCTAAGGGGCATCCCAACATTTTCTAAGGTCCTCGATGGGACACTACGAGGATCGTCGTACCCACGACGGTCAGTCCTGCTCGACCGTATGATTTCAGAGACCCTCCTGCAGGGTCTTTATATATACATAGGACTAAGTAAAACACGACGGACCTATGACGGTCCGTTCATAGCCACGACGAGCCGTCATCGCCTGTCTGGGATACAGTTTCAATACCACTGAAACACTATTTTCAATGTTTTATTAGTATGGGCTTGCCTGTCCTGTTTTTTTTGTTTGCCACTACTCATATAATATTGATCCTTAACAGTAAGATCTACTATGGCACCCACAAGCAAGGGGACGCACCTACGCACCGCGGGCGATCTAAGTTTGTCCCGATCCGTGCCGCATGGTCCATCGGCTATGATGTAGAGAGTAAACACCTGAGTACCTTCCCCCCGGCAGTTCCTCCCTTCACGTGCGCACGGGCTCCTAGAGCTCCACCCAAGACGGTGGCGTCCGACGTAGTCACTGCCTCCCAATTGATGAGGGGGGGGAGCGCACACATGACCGTTACACCCTCTGGGTCAGCCACAAATTGGAGGAAGGAGCGTCTGGCTCCTTAGGAGTAAACTATCATGGTCCGCGGAAGCTTCGGTCTTACCATAGGTTCCCGCACCCGCACCGCTGCAGCGTTTTCCTCGTCTGATGAGGCTGACAGTTCAGACTCTACTTGGACGAACAGTTGAGGTCCCCACCCCAGTCCGCTGACCAGCCAAAAATGGTGGTGTGTCGACGGCCAAGTTTCAAGTTACTCCACGCCAAGTTTCCGGACGTAAAGGAGTAATGACTCGGAACACTCACCTGGGAGCGGCGGGGACTTACAGGTGTTATTCCCACGATGCCAGAGATCATAACCGTCTTCACCAGGCCCTCGCTTATTAGTGCGACAGCACATCCGTTGGGATGGAGACAGCGAGGAATGGTCTGAGAGTTCTACGCATCTACGTAGACTATCCGATCACAGATCGACAGGCGGGCTGCTCCTGCCTAAAACCGGCCCCACGGAGCAGTTCGAGTCCGTGCGTGCAGGTGAACATTTTCCTGCGAGCCATCAGCCGGTTCTATACGGCGAGGAGTGCAGATGCTACTCGGCCCCCATCACTTCTGAGTTTGACTACCGCTGGCAGATGGTAAAGGATGGCAGTTATTGTGCGAGCCAGCAATGAGAGAGACCCACCCAAGAGGTGGAGGACTTGCACCTGTTAGGTAGATGGAGAGGGCCTGGGTCCCGAGCCGAAGGGGGCCATCAAGAAGGGGGCCATCAAGAAGGAAAACTCACGTTCGTCGCAAAGTTCTTGTAGCTGTCGTCCGTCACTGCCTTGCCCCCACAGCTGCGAAACATCCGTTACCTGGGAATCGAGCAATGTTGATGGCGGCGATGAGAGCCGGGCTTCGAGGGTGGACTTTTCATGGGCTTCTCCAGGCAGTTCATGCACGAAGGGCATTCCACGGCACTACTACCTACCATTCCCATGTATGATCTTTCCCTTTCGCAGGTCCGCAGGTGGCCCATTATGGCACCGTAGATCAGCTAAGGACCCGCAGGCAGGGTCGACGTTGGCCTCATCAGATACGAGGCCAATGAGTTAGATCAACGTAGCCAGGGACCAGTCCAGAGCACGCACAGCCACACAGGCGTCCAATGCACTACCGGTCGAGGTCTATCCCAGGTAGTAGCACAGCCCCGCGCTCCTCTCGCACACCCCCTCTACCGTAATGGTCCTCTTGCTAGGTCCAAAAAACTAGAGGGACAAATGGCCACCACTTCTGCACATATTTCAGCCGGAATATAGAAAGTCGCTTAACTCAGCGGGAAGAACGTTAGAGAGGAGATGCAGCAGTTGTAACGGAGCGGAAGATTGTTGAGGGGGGGGGGGGGGGGGTTCGGGCGTTTCGGGCTCTCTTTTCTTTCTGGGGGGCGTGGGGGGGCGGGGGGGGGGGTCAACCAGCGTCTGGACGCCTTGAGTTGAGGTGTTAGCTGACCAGCCCCTCCGGTGGATGTGCACTCTCAGCTGCAGTGACAATCTTAGTGCAGACATCGAACACGATCCTCGAGGCAAGGGTGCCAGGAGTCTGAGGCCCCTTCTGTCGAGCCTGCTGAGGACACCGTGCGAGCGGCCTGTTTTACAAAATACTTTTATAAATTCCCCCACCTACCACCTCGAGGAGTGCCAAGAGCTCTTAGGGGTCGAGCAGAGGATGTTGGAGGTGCGAGTAAGGGAAGAAGGAGCGCCGAGAGAGGAGGCTGACGAGAGAGAGCCGCCCTGTTGACAGGCGGAGCCCCCAGATGAGGAGAGTCAGATGTAGCGGATAGGGCATTCTAGCTACCCGCACGTAGATATTGCTTGGACGTCCTACTGATGGTGCGGTGTTGCGGAGGGACATCATGAGGGTGTACACAGATTGCAACGCGTGGTTGGGGAACCAGACCCACCATCTTGCTGATCGACGGCGCTTGCGCCACAGGTTTGCTTCACATACCACTCTAAGTATTACATTTTTTATTGATTGGGGACCAAATGCATGGCTTTTTTTGGGGGTGGGGTAAATGGATTTAGTGAGTGTTAGGGTGAAGTCTGAGTAGCCCAATTCCCTTCTCTTTTGGGGTTTCTTGCCATATGTTATTTTCCCCAAAAGACTGATTACTTTTTATGTGGAACAGGCATGTTGATATCTTTGTACATAGTTAATTCTAGAGAAGGAGGCTAAGATGATATCCTGAGAAACTCAAAAACTAATGCATGACTAGCATAGTAAATGATAATTGTGTGGCTCTAAGCATCAAATAGCGTACACCATTGCATTACCCTAAGTCTTAAATTCGAACTGGTGTATGCCAATGGTGGTATAGGGATGAGATGTCAAGTGGTGTGGAGAGAATTTGAATAGTCACTATTGGACTTTGCTAGGAAACTTGCCTGGTTAGTCCTGCTAAAAGTAAGTTGTAATAGAATTAGGAAATGATCATAGGCCTTTTCAAAAAAAGCCCATTTATAGCCTAAATAAAAGGAAACCAAATGAAATTTATCCTTCTTTGATTCAAATAATCTGAGTTTAACTTAGACCCTTTCTTTTTCACCCTTAAATGATATTTTCGGGGGGAACAAATGTGTTTGGCCCTGGTCCCTCCGTGGACATGTGCACCTTAGGCTTATGCACCAAAAGCATAAGTGAGGGTGATAAGGTAGTAAACAACCTTCGTTATGGCCCTGACCCCAAGTTTGGGTATTGTATACCTGAATCATGGCTATCCATTAGTTGCGGGGGCTATATGAGGAATACTCGGTGAAAGGGGGGTGTTTGAAAGAACAAAAGAGAGAGAAAGAACAAAAGTTTAAAGTGACTCAAATAGTGAAAGAAAGTAAAGAAAAAAAAAATATACACGAAGTACAAACACGAAAAGAAGAGAGTCACTCACACAAATAAGAAAGAAGAGAAAAATAGAAAGGTGAAAGATATGAGAAGATGGGCGACTGATAAAATGATAAAAGAGGGAGGGGAAGGTTTAGCCGATATGTCAAGGAAAAAAAAAAAAAGTCACTAAATATACCTTAATATACCCTACCTTACCATAAGCCAATATGTTACAAGCGAAACAAAGTCCTATCGTGATTCCTAAGGGTCGTATAGTGAACTTATGGCAGTTGAAAATACGGCAAAGACTTATTGGAATAGGTATGAAAATGAGTGTTATTTATTCTGAGAGCGAGTGTTGAAAAGTAATCTTATTACGTCAAACTAAATCAGTGTGTGAAAAAAAATGAGGATTTTGGTCTAAAAGTGAGGACATTAGTTGCACTACCAGAATTGAAAGAACCTCGGTGAGAGATAAAGAGGATTAGGTGTTAATGCATGGGAGTCTGTCTCATGTTCTGATCCACAAAAAATTCAAGCCTAATAGTGATATATGCTTAGATTGATGAGATTAATCGGGTTGACAGGCAAATGTTGCAAAGGATAAAAATCGTTACTATTGTACAAGGATGGGGTAGTGAGTCATAGTGCGTCGCTTGAGGACAAACAAAGAATTGAAGTTGAGGGGTGTGAGATACCGTGGTTTCACGGTATAATTAATACTTTTTCCTTAAGTTAGTGTGTCCGAAAGCCTTTTGTGCTAATTTTGATATATAAGTGTCTCTTTGTTTTGCAGGAAATCTGTTCCATAAGCTGAAGCGGAGAATCTTGAGCGAAAAAATGCAAAAGAGAGTACCACCTACGGAAGCTTATGACGGTCCGCCGTGCCTGTGACGGTCCGTAGGTGGCAGCGTAGTGCAGCTGCTGAAGAAGATGGGGAAGTGACCATGTGTGGATTACAAAGCTTGTGACGATCCATCAGGCTATGCGGGTGCGTTCTGCAGGTTCGTCATGGAGTTCAGGAAGTGATCCCAGTACCCAGATTCAGAGAGTTGAAAGTATTGTTGTGAAACGAAGACCCTCGACGGACCGTTTGTGCTATAACGGTCCGTCATACTTGCAATCGAGGGAATGAAGAAAGCAGAGCAAAGAAATTGGACACAAGTATGGCGACGGAGTCCACGACAGTCCGTTGTACACGACGGTTGTCGCATTTAGTCCGTCGACCCAGCCGCGTTTTGGCGATTTCAGCAATTAAAAGTTTTCGGGTAATTAGTTTGTGTTATTATATAAATGTTCGAAAACCTCATTTTGAGGTTAGACACATGATAGTAGACTCTTAGATTGTGAAAAACTCCGTATTGGTAAACATTGTTATTGTGAGACTCTTGATACTCATTGACTTTTTCGTGAGATTATTGCTTTACTTTGCGAATTTTGCAAGTGATTTTTGGTTAAATTAAGCAACCTTTGGATTTTAGTCTTTTTCATTGAAGAAGTACATGAATTTTTATTTGATATCATTGATATTGTTGTTTATGGCTATGAGTGAACTAAACGCCATAACTAGGGTTGTGGGGAAACCAGAGCAAATAATGAGAATAAACCCTAGCTAAAATAACAATTCTAGATAGTGTTTGAATGTATTTTAATAATTCTTTTACTTTAGACGTCTTTTAAACGGCTGATCAACGTTTAGTAGAACTCGCTTAATGCTAATGGCCGGACCAAGGAGGTAGGAATAGGAAAAGGAATATTAAAATTAGATTTAGTGTATGCTATCTAAAGGCTAGTATTGATTGGGACGAGTAATAACTAGGTCCAATATCGAATACGATGCTTAAATGAGGTAAAGAAAGGGTTAGGCAAGCAACACACGTAGCGGACCAAGGTGCGTAGTGAGATTTCTAGATGCCGGACCAAGGATTTAGAAATACATAATTTATCATTGCATGCAGATATAGGAAATCAATTGTTAAGTTTTAGAATTATCAAAGGAAGTTATGCACCTGTGGGGGAACACGAAACCATAGTAACTTTGATTAATTGATTTTAAAATCCAACTTTCAAAAATTGTTAAGTGTTATTTCAAATTAGTTTAGTTATTTTTACTCATTAGAGATACTAAATAAACCCTTTTTTTTATGTTTTTTTTTTTACTTCCAAGGAAGTCATTGACCAAACAAAGTACTAAATAGGTTGAAGTTACGTTATAGACTATTTTCCTGTGGAACGATTCCCAACCTCACTAGTTGGGTTTTATTGACTTGACACCGATCGCTTTACTTCTTATTCGAGAAGTAAGTTTTAGCTTATCAGTCACCAGCCGGGACCTTTCTGTTATATGCTCTTATTTTCATAGGCTTCTTGGAGATTTGTGAGTTAGTTGTTTGTCATCTTAGCAGACCTATTTATGATATTGTTCTACTCTAGAAACAACTTCATATGAGACTTATTTTTCCTTTTGATTCAATTGTTATATTTTATAGGCTTGTTCAGGTGACAACCAGGTTTTGAGAGTACTTTTGAGTTGATTATAAAATTTCCGCAGTGTATTATAAGAATTGAGTTTTAGCTGACTTTTCTTGGTGGGATACGAAGACGTCTGTATCTATCTTCGAGAGACTATATTGACTTTTAAAAAAAATCTTAAATTTTTTAATCTCTATCGTGAATACTTTGTATGGTCTATGTTGTATCACTTTATTCCACTCTATGTATGTATTATGTGATGACTCGTGCGTAGTTCCTCATGTGAGTAGTCGGTGTGGTGTATGGTTTGAATCCTAAATCTGGTACTAAATTGAAAGTGATATACTTATCTAAATGATATGTGGTTGGATTTTAAATGTATAAAAATGGGCTGCTTAGTAAATGATATTGCGCCAATAAAAATTAAAATCTTTCATACATCGAGTGGATAAAAAAATTCATAATACGAATACTGTAATAGTATGATGCTTAGTTTGTTTTTTTTAGAGTTATAGAGTGCATTACTTTTTATATTGATTGGACCTATGAAATATTATATATATCTTGGGCTAGATACATAGATAATTTGGTATTATTTTATAGTAATTTGATGGGTAGAAATTTGTGACCTATTCGAATATTATCTTCTCGGTAGGTATGATGTGTTTTAGTGGTGGATGTAAGGACTTTCACGATGTAATACTAATGGTATATGAAAACAGATATGTTGATTGTTAAACGTGAACACAAACTACCTAATGAGTTATCAATTGTATCACATGATCATATAATAAAGTTCGATGTTGAATTCATATTTGAGAAACAAACTATCTTGTTAGTACGAATAGATGTATTAAACATTAATTATAAGGAAGCTTTTAGTGGTGGATCTTTTGTACGATATTCATGTGTTCGGGTTGTGAAATTTATCTCAAAGATTATAAATGAGTAGTATTTCATCATAAGCACCTTGAAAGTGGACCAATATTAGGATGACTAATTTATAGGTAAAGGAAGTATCAATGAGTATACTTCTGTGAACGTAATTGAGATTTTTAGTGAGAAAGTGCGTATACAATTGTGTTAGTCTTTTGAATATGATCGGTATAGTTTGTTTGAGATGTCATCTCGATAACAAAGTTGACTTTGTGGTGATGATAAGGTCTAACTGAGAATAATGGTAATAAGAATTTTTGATGTATTACGATTGAGGTGAACTATATGATAAAATTGTTGGTTAAATAGATTTATGTATGGTAATGACAATTTGCGAGTATCTAATGTTATAATTTGCTATTTTTTGGTCAGTAGCAGGTTGCAAGGATATTTGTGGGAGGTATTGAAACACCACTCGAATAGAATTTAAAGGAGTTAGAGTCATAATGAAAAATACTAATAAATTAGTGGAATATAGTGTAGCCTTAAGAAAGGAATGAAAGAGTAAGAATTTTTTCTCTTATTGCAAGGGCTAAGGATGTATCTTCAGAAAGGTTAAGATTTTGGTCCATAGATACGTGATTTCATCCGTTATGCTCAAATTATGATAATATATAGTGTCACAAGATCATCAGATTGGTTAAAAAAATATTGGGGAAAACTTGAGAAATAAGTGTAAGGAGGTTAAGCGCGAGTATGATGATTAGTTCATTTGTTTTTTTTATTTTGATAATGAGTATGGTTGAAATTTTAGCAAATGATATGGTAACGTTGACGGATAGGCGATCAATGATAAGCTAAGAAATGTGAGTTGATAAAAATCTTCAAGATATGAGCTAATGTTGATTTAGGCTACATAGTTGAATTAAAAAATTCATGTTTTTCATGGTGAAGGTTTGTGGTAATATGTTTTGTCAAGGTATGAATTGGCAAATTAAGAAATGTTCGATTCTATTGGGATTTGCCCATTTTGAAGGACCTGTACATAATTTGAGTCATAAAGTATGTACTTTTGATTGTTAAAGGACCTAAGAAAGTATTTCTCTTAATGTTTGTGTTTAAATTATTTGATCAAATGATAAGATTGGTAAAAAAAGTCAGCGAAAAGAAAAAAATTGATGTATTGAAGAATTAAGGTATTTAAAATTTGCGTCATGAAAAGAATTTAAGAGATTTGAAGGAATAAGATCTCTCATATAGATCCTTGGTACGGAGTTGAAGATTGTATAAATTTTTACCTTTATGTTTGACTATGAGATGTGACCTAGTTTGGTAACACTTTACTTAGAGTTTATCATCGATTTTACTAAGTTTGGGTGTGTTTGAAGAAAAGAAATGCGATCGGTTTTTTGTTTCCCTTGTGAAGAAAATTCTATGTAGTTGGTCCAAGCTAGAGAGAATGCTCAAAATATGAGCGGCACCTTATGGATTGTTAAACGGTGTGGACTAAGTTATACAGGTGACATGAGTAGTATTTTGATAGATTTTAAAAATATATGTTGGACTAGGACCTATAGAGTGATGATGTGTTACATAGGAATCCGATGGTGAGTAGATGTTATGAACTTATAGTATACAAAATTATTGGAATAATTAAGGGTTTCTCTATGTTTTAGGACGAGGTATATGATGGTTTGAAAGGTAGTTGAAACTTGATATGTTAATGATTGCATAGAGTTGACATTGGGTCTGATTTAATAATTGTACCTCGATAAGAATGTTATTTTATATTTGAAACTAGTATTATAAGTTTTGGGTGTTACCTGTATTTATCATGAAATGGTTAAATGAAAAGAAATAGAGTTACAATTCAAAAAAATTAAAGGCTACTATGTATTTGCTAAAAAAACATTGATAGTAGTGACAATTTAGGTTTAAAGCAAATGACTAGTGTGGTTATGATATTTGTTAATTTTAAAAGTCTTTGGCTCTAGTGGAGTACTGTGAGAAGTATGTGGAGTCATATGAATGGAAATGTTTGATAGAGGCACAACGGAAGAAATATCTAGTGTTATTCAACTTTGGTTCTGAATATTCTTATATGATCACCTATTTCGTTTTGGATAATATTTGGAATGTAGTTCCCTACCTATACCTACACGTGTTTTGATTCTATGAGTGAATTCTTAGTGGTGGATCGGGTGTACCGATCCTCTGATTGTACAATTGGTACGGAGGCATCCTTGGTTAGATTGTCCATTTAGGTTATGGAATATTTTTTGTTGTTTGGAATAGTTTAAGTATACTAGTGATTCTACCCGCACAACCTTGCTTAAGAGAATTCATGGAAGTGGTACTATGGATACTTACAACTATCTGATTATCGAAATATTCATCTTATCATCCAGTTCACTTTCTGAATATGTGTAATCGAATGGATGGAGCATTGGGTCTAGCTCTACTATTCTTAATGGTTGTCAACCATAATAGAGATTGATCTACCATTTTTATGGTGTTGTTAGAGGTTCTATTAGCTTGGGTGTATTGCTAACTTAGTGCTTACTTGATCTTGTTATTCTTTAACTTAGATAGGTTTGCTTTTCTCTTGATGAGAAATATCATACTTTTTAACTTAACCTTGTGAAAAGATTGTGTGTGCAAAGGAAATCTTGATAAATTATGAGACGGTGAGCATTATGAGTGTGTGCTAATTGATTAAAGTTTACTTCTAATTGTAGACGTTATTGATTCATGATAATTGTGTTAGGGTCCAGTGGGTTTCGATTCAGGTTAAATTCATGTGTCAATCCTTGACTTTATAATCACTCCAGATTAGAAGATTTTCTAAATTTTGGTTCAAAAATTTCAGTTCTTTATAGTTGATCACTTGATGAATGGTCCTAAGTATAAGTTCATCTAGAGAGAGAAAACGCGAATTCTTTGTGTCACATAGTATTTGACTTTCTTTTACTTTATGTTCGAGGACGAACATGATTTTTAGTGGTGGATAATGTAATGACCCAAAAGGACATTTTTGGAAAATTTAAATATTTGTGTAGTTAGGGTTAATTAATAAATGAATAAATATAAATAATTAACTTAACCAATTCTTTATGGAGTAAAGTGATATATTTTTTAAGAACCTATATTATTTGACTCAGATATAATAAAAGAAGTGGGTAAAATTATTTACCATATAGTACATAAATATTATTCAAAAGGAAAACAAAAAAAAGAAGAAGAGGGAACGGAAGAAGGGTTGTCGACTGCTTCTAGTAATCTTAAGCTAAAGTTCTCAATTTTTCTTATGCTGCATTAAATTCTCTTTTGCAGATGATTTCATTAACTGTTATAAACACACACACACACACACACACACACAAACACACACACAACGCACTCACACAAACACGCACACACACACACGCACACACGCACACGCGCACACGCACACGCACGCACACACACACGCACACACAAACGCGCACACACACGTACACGCGCACACATAGACACACACACACGCGTGCACGCAGGCGCGCGCACACATACACACATTATTATTTCCCCCCAAACCACTGGCCCAGGGATTTTGCATTGCATTTATCGCGTGTTGCGTAATTTTCGACACCAAGTTCGTTTTATGAGCTGGTTTCGTTTAGGCACATAGGTAAAGTCCCAAGACTGATGGTCACCTTATGAGAAAAGGAAAGGGGGTACAGAGGATCCTTGCCCTCTCTCGTAGTACGTATTAAACTTCCCTCCTCCCACCCCCAACCTCCTCCCATTCCGATCCCCCTTATTGAATCCATTATGTTCGTTGGACTCCCTCCTCTCTTTAAGCTCGGCTTCCGCGTCCCCCCTCTACTCCTCCTATCTCAATACATCTCCTATCCACTCTTTCTCCAATTCTCCTTCCTCTCACTACTCACATTGATCACTTTCTTTCTTATTGATACTGGAGAACTAAGAATCTAGTTATTTCAAGCATATATAGATTTGTGAATGCAATTCTAGGGGTCTTTGATTAGGTATTTGCCTTGTTACTTGACTATTTGATTGTTATTATGTTCCAATTTATACTTATAATTTTTATATGAAGATAGTAATTAAATATTAAGAATATGATATTACATGAATACCATTCAAATGATTATATCGAAAAAAATTGGGACTTAACCCTAGGCTTCAAACTTGAAAAATATGATAGTTGAAATGTTAATCGGCATCAAAATTTACAAGTTTGATTATAAATTTGGATGAATTTTTTAGTCAAGGCTAAACACATATTAACATGGGTGTTGTTAATATTAAAATCTTATTGTGGCAATTTGTTTGGATAGATTATTCTTATTTGTAGCCCATTGAAAGGGGAAGACTCAAGTACCGAAATGATTGTTCAACTAATTGAGGCAAGTGGATTCCTAAGCCCTTCTAAGTTTATGAAATGCATGTATTTTTTCTCGTAGTATATATTTGGGAGTAATTAGAATTGTTGATGAGTTGAGTTGTCCACATTGATTAATACTACTAATGAAAACAAAGGGTTCAAAAAAAAAAGTCAATGTCAATAATTGCTTGTATGTGATGTCTTCATAATGAAGAATAGTTTGATAGGTTTGTTGAGTAATTTTTTATGTTGTTGAGAATTAAGCATTGTTATGAAAATAGTCATATCCTAACTATATGTGTGAACATGTCACTTGCATTATTTGAAGACATAATTGTGACAAGTGTTATGTGCATTGAGAAAGAATAAGAACTTTAAAATGGTGTACCACTTCGAGGGATGTATCGCGCGTCGTGATGGATACTATATTTTGAGGGATGTATGACGCACCGCGATTGTTACTATTATCGAGATTCGTTTCATGCGCCGCGACAGATGCATGGAAAGATATGTCCCCATGGGTCCACGGCCCCAAGGAATGAGAGGACAGCGGGTGTGTTACAACAATATGGTCAGACATGCATTCAGTACTTTGACATTGCATTCCATTGCATTGCACATACTTATCATTAGTGAACTTAATATTGTGTTTTGCTAACTTGTGATTTCCTTTATGCGGAACTTGTGATTGTTTAATATGGAGCTTGTTATTGAGGATATGTAATTGATGAAGTTTTATTATCGAGGATATGTAATTTATTGAAGTGTTGTTATTGAGGATATGAAATTTTTTGAAGTGTTGTTGTTGATGATACATAATTTGTTAATGAGTTGTTGTTGAGGATATGTAATTTGTTAAAGTGTTGTTCTGGAGGATATCTAATTTGTCTAAGTGTTGTTGTTGAGTTACGTGCTATGTAAACTTTGAGCTGTTAGGTTTTGCTGATTTTTTTAGGTTGTAGTTGTGAAGGTTCGGTTGGGGGTGGTAGGAGTACCCTTATTTCATCCCCTTAGCTTGTATTTCGGGATTTGTTTGCTGAGTACCGTGTGATTTGGTACTCACCCCTTGTTTCTACAATTGTTTATGTATGTCACTGGCCCGGACCTTTGTGATATATTCTCTTATATTCCGAGGCTTCTTGGAGATTTGTGAGGTAGCTATTTGTCATTTCAGCAGACCTTCTTACTCTTTTTTATGATTTTTTTCTACAATAGAAACAATGTCATATGAGATTTTTTTTCCTTTTTATTCATTACAATATTTTAGAGGCTTGTAAATTTTAAAACCAGGTTTTGCGAATATTTTTGAGTTGATTATAAAATTTCTGCACTGTATTGTAATAATTGAGTTTTAGGTTGACTTGTCTTTGTGGGGTTAGACAACTGTCATCATGTCTAATTTTTTATCATGATATTTTTTAAAATTATATAAAAAATAAATAAAATTTAATGAATTTATTCTATCTCAAAAAATAATATATATTATAACATTTTAATATTACATCAACAAATATAAAGTTCATAAATTTGTGAAAAAAATTAAATTATTCCACCAAATATAATCTTCTCAAGAAAAATAAGAACGTAGTATTATCATAAGAGGGGAGGCGGTAATAATATTAAAAATTATTTGTAAAAAGTTAATATAAGAAAAGTTAAAAGATAGAAATAAATAATGTAATATTATCAGAATTTATAATATTATAACTAATGAGTGTAGAAGAGTGAGAATAATTTGCAATGATTAGTAATTACTAAAAGAATTTATTATTTTACCTTATTATATATGTAAGATCAATCATAACCGACATATATAATGAGAGCTTATATGAAATCCGGTGTCATAAAGCCCCACGTCAAAAAAGGGTGTGCTACTTTCCAACGTATAACCTACATACTAGCTACTATGTCGACCCAGTAGCTATGTCCTACGGGGAACGTAATTAAGCGATAGGGAGATTGAATCTAAGGACTGTACCTAATGCATTAATGGAGGAATCTACATCTCATGACTAGCACTCAGATGACCCAACCTCTTGCATTGACGGAATAGTTTTTTCCTTATTGGCCATACCTCTCGGTGCTTAGTATATATTCCCAACATACTACCATTAATTCCTTTAATTGTATCTACATGTGTGAAGAGTAATCCATATTCATTCAATACAATTTTACATGAAGCTCTTTGATTTATAAGGTTAGAATACACTTTCATCCAAGACTCGACATACATAAGTGAATAGAATGGGAACCATCCCAATTACCTTTATTGCATCCTTCCATAAACCATACACCCTGCAAGCAAATTTAAAATGTATGTACAATATTCTTCATCATATACACAAACTCTGCAATTTAACCTCTTTTCAAGGTTAGGACTCAACTATCATGACTACTCTAATATACATCACAATAGGCAGGGAGGACAAGATTCTATTACTATATTATCATCAATTACAATACATCATGCTCATATTTACTCAACTCATCCATCAACATTCATAAAGTTGATTTGTAGGGTACACGTGGGTTCTTAGAATATTTTCACAATAGAAATCGTCATTAAATACCAATATCTTCATTATATAAGGAACATAACATAAAGAAAACAATTTAGTAGTGAACCCATGGCAAGATGACAAAACCTACTTTTTGGTCACCATAACAATTTTAAAAATAGAAGTTTTGGAAGGCTTCATGCAGAAACTAATCAATTAAAATCACATATCAAGACCTGAAACTGATGATTATCACGAATTGAAGTGCAAAAATAATTGAATCAGTGTGTTCTAGCTGGAGTTTTCATTGACTCGATGTGGGCATAGAGCTGAATTGTGAGAGAGGGAAGTGAGTGTCTGAGTTTGATTTTTATTCAGAGTTATGAATTTTAGGCTAGTTTAATGAGTAAAACTACCTTTATATACTTAAAATAACAAAATTTTACCAATCTTACATTTAAATGGCCAAGACTGGAATTTACTAGTTGACCATTCGCTTAGTAGTGAATTCCACCAGCTCGTAAGCACCAACGACGGTACATCATTCCATGAATGAACCATCCTGGAAAGGCGTCGTTTGGTTCAAATACTGGTCAAAATGGATTCTTGGCTCCACATTATAAGTGTGTAATCACAATTCCAAATGACGAAAAATGAGTCAATCGATGGGGCGTCGTTTGCACTGTGTTTTGGACATTCTCTTGTGTCAAATGTTTGGGTCCTCGTCAAGGTTCCTAATGGTCTTACTTGGGGATTCATACCCAACATTTTTTACCCTAAACATAACCTAATGTATGTCCTGAGCCTTTTCACCTAGTTATTATTTTATCAAACTCTTTAAACCCCTTGAAACTCCTTGAGGCACACTAGGTCAACTTCACAACTCTGCGGACGTTGTGGTCCTCCCTTGATGTTTTATATTTAATACCTCCTAATAAAGTAGAATATGTTAGTGTAGGTCTTGAATTAGCATGATCCACTACACGAGGCTCTAGTCTATGTCATAGAACTTCTTTGTGTTACAAAATACTCTAAAACTTTTGTGTTCCAACTACTTCTAATTTGTAATAATTGATGATTTTTTGAACATGATATCCCTTTTGACTTATCTCAATATATGGGTCAAATAGTATAGGGTATTGAATTATGGACTTCACCCATTAACCACTTAATAAATTAATTATTCAGAACATAACCACTAGTTAAATAATTGTAGTTATCAAGGAATTAAAAATTTTCAAATAGACTATATTGGGTAATCAAAAATTACTCCGGGCAACTATTAATATGATAAAATGCTGTTTTTATTAAAATTTCCAAAAATAACATTCCGAGAAATTATAATGTATCTTTGTATTATTGAAATTATATATCTCATAAAAATTATCTATAAAATAAATAATAAAAATTAAACTAATACAGACTTTAACTGGCGTTATTGCATGTCATATAAACTTTCTTTCATTGAGAATAGTTAAATATTAAGAAATACTAAATCAATAAAATAAAAAAGGCAATGTTTATATAGTAATAATTAAATCTGTAACACCCAGTGTATTAAAAAGACTAAAACCAATAGGTTTTCTAAAAGTTACAAGTGCAACCCACAGTTGTCACCCACGCATTGGGGGTGTGCACAGTCAGTGGTTAACCATCTGCAACCCCCTCCCATAAAATTTGCTGAAACTATTCTAAAGCCCTATCCGAGGCCGTACACACGCACTATCGACAAGTTCCATGGATCAAGTCCCTAAAACTTAATCCTAGAACCTTATCGAGGGTTTACCAGAACGGATTGTTGGTCTATCTAAAGTTCATCATTATTTTGCATTGGTGGCCCCAACATTTTGATCTCATGTGTCATTTATCTATTTGTCGGATCCCTAAACTACGTTGTTTAACCCCTGAACTATGTGATTTTTGTTAGTTTTTGACAAGTAAACTAATTAGAACAAAAATTAATAAATGATTTACCAAAATCAAGAGACACATAGAGAAAAATAGAGGAGAGTGTCGAGCAGCCCTAGTCCAAGAACGCAATGAGTTTTCATCCATTCTAGTCCTGAAATCAAATATTTCTCTGTGGTATTATCCAATAGGTATGTGGGATTTGACTACTGTGTTCATTTCACCCATTAGGTCCCTAGATTTCACTCAGAATCTTGATGTCCTTTATATTTTCTAGACTAGGTGTTCTTGAATGTTTAGAATTGTTGGGTTTTAGCTTTTAGAATGTTCAAAATCAAATTATAATATTGTTTCTTAGGGTGATGTATTATATTCAGAATCCTAGGTATATTGTTCTTTTACTTCATAGCTACGTGCCCCTGTAGGTTTATAAGGCCCCTTTGTGGGCATTGAATTTTAGTGATCACACCAGTCATGTCACCATACCTCTGGCAATGTATATTGGGTCCTCCAAATTTGTAACACCCTGAAAATTATTCGAACTAAGACTTGAATTATTCATCATAGTGAGTGAGATTTTACCAAGGAAGTAAAAGTTTCTTCAATGTTAAGGTCAGTTAACTAAATTTAGCACCAGGAGTTCCAAAGAGAAATAAATTGGACATAGCGAAATATGAAATTTTGAGAGTTAAGCTAAGTTTGAGATTTGGGTCTGCTTAAACCGACCATAACTCCTAGAAAAGGATGTGTTATGTGTTATATAAGACACTATTGGGATGATTGTTAAATTATATTTTCAACGCCACCGAGTTTGATAAGTTTCGAGTTCTGATGTGTGAGATATGACGTTTTGAATTTTTGTGGTGCAGTTAATGAAAGTAAATAAAAAATATGAGGGGTATTTTGGTTCCTTACCCAATTAGATATAATTCGTTTTTAGTAATATTTTAGAGGTATAATTCTTTAAGGTTCAGTTTTATAATCCTAAGATTTGTCAAGGTTTTTAATTTACATTTCAAGAAGACACGAGAAGAGAAGAGAAGAGAAGAGAAAAGAGAAGAAACGAGGAAAGGATAAAGGCGTTTGTCAATATTCTTGAGTTTAGTTGAGAATTTCACCATGGGTTTAATACCTAAGAGATATGTAAGATTCCATAGTGTTGGGTTTGTTCACTAACACATAAACATGTTAATTTCAGTGTATTTTCATTTTCCAAAAGGAGAAGGATTTAAGTTCTTCTTGATAAGTGTTTTTGACATTCTTTTTGGATCATGTCTTGTTGGGGTTTTGATGATTTGTTTGGATGAAAGTGATTTGTTGGAGTGTCTTTTTGATTGTATTAGTGTGTACTTAGGTTGTTTAATTGAATTTAAGGAAAACATGAGAAAATAAATAAATTAAAACCGATTTAGTGTTAGAAAACAAGAGGCGAAATTCGTCGACAACTTGCCTGGGGAGATGCTGGCGCGGTGCCACCATGATGCGCCCAAGTGGATGGGGTGGCGGTCCTGCAGTGCCCCTAAATTCAGCTTCTGATGTTAATGGTTGTGTCCCCGCGCCTAAATTTAAGAGTTGAGTTCATTTCTCAAAAGATATAAGGGAACTAAGTATTCACTAAGAGTTTATAAATGTTTTTACATTTAAGTAAAGAAGAAATTATGATTTCCCCAAAAGAGTTTTGAACAAGAAAAAGAAAATTGATCCCAAGAGAGGTTTTTTAAAGCTAAAGTATTGAGCAAATTATCTCAACCCAAAGAAAGGAAGTTAATTTAAAAGCATGAGCTGAAGTACATCTTAGGAGTTAAGGAGTATTTGAGCCCGATATTTGGATATGTTTGAAAACGATAAACTCACTGTCGCTCGCCTTTAACAGTTTGGTTTGCCAAGAGAAGAAGAGAGGGAAAAGGGTTGTTTGGTTTTTGCGCGGGGAGACGCACGACTTTAGGCCGGGTTTCCCCCCCCCCCGAGCGTTTTTTGAGAGAGAGATATCATCCATGAGGTACAAATTCTAACTAAAAACCATCACTGACCTCCATGAGGTCGATATTTGAATGAAGAGACCAAATACCGGACCCTATGGATTAAAAAAAATAGACCTTTCTTTCAGTATATTTTTTGTATTTTCTACTTCCCCATTCCTCCTCTCTTTTTCTTTTTTTCCTTTTTCGACTGTGTGTCCACAGCATATGTGTCAATGTCGTCATCTGTCAAATCGACACCAGGAGTTATGTGAACGTGTCACATATCTTTGTATGCTATGAGTATGTAGTGGATACACCTATAGTGGACTCCCAAACTAATCTTGACGGAGCATTCACTCGGCTTCTTCTTGCACGTTGACACCACCCAGGCCTATGATAGTTTTCGCTTGGCAGACGACTCCCAGCGAGACCTGTCTCATATGTTGGACTCTTACTGGTGGGTTTAGGGTCTAGAGAATCTCACGCAGAAACTCTATTACTTTATTATTAACGTAAAGCTTGACGTTTGTTATGATTGTATTTTTTTTAACAAACTAAGGTGATTTACTGTTTTGTAAAGCTTTCTATAGATTGCATGTGTATTCTTGCTTTACATTTAGTTGAGTTTCAAAAGTGGATTACCAAGAGTCGAATACCATATCTTTGAGTTGAGTATTTTATCCTTGATTGCTTCTTAATTTACTGATTTTGAGTAGTTTGAGTATCCCTAAGCATTTCTTTAGTTGAGTAAGTTGAAACTAGGAAAGTATGTGTCCTTTTGATCAAGTTCAAGCTTATGTTATGCTTTAGAATTCCCCTTATATGCTTGTACATTCCACGTACTGAGCCATTTGTCCTGCATTTTCTCAAGATGAAGATAGAATATTCAGGATCAGCAATAACAACTTCGTTGATATATCCGAGATTCGAGTTAGCTATAGTGAGACTCCTTTCTTCAAAAGAATTTCATCTAGTTTTCAGTTTAGTTAGAAGGTCTTTGTTCTTGTCTTGACTTCCATTATTTTTAGTTAAAGGTTTCATTGATTGTTGTAGCGACCGGGGAACACCCCCTAGACGCAACAGGCAAGTCATCTCGGAGAGGACTAAGACTAGCCTCTTAGCAATTTTCATTACATTTCATAGGTTAAAAAGTGCAGAAAATTAAAACTTTTCTTAAATATTGAGGTTTACATAGACCTCTCAGTTACTAATTGTCACATCTTCGGAGCAACAACTAGATGTAACCGGTGTCGTCGTCCTCGGACAGTACTAAGACTAACCTCTTAGAATTCGTCATAACATGTCATAGGTTAAATTGCAGAAAATTTAAAATTTTTCATAAACACATATCATGTGAATTTTACATAGACCTCTCGCTGACATGCATATATACATAGGGAGTTTACATAGACACCTCAAATTGGAAGCTTACATAGGATTCTACTATTATTTCACATACATAATACATAAGATATTCTAATAGGAGATTTCATACATTTAAACCATCTAGAACGAATAAAATATTCGGTCATAGCCCATAATTCAAACAAGAAAAACCACATATAGGCTTATAAAATAATAGTCTACAAATGAAAGAGAAGGAACTAAAATGTCTTTAGATTATAACACCTTCAAATATCTAGATAGTGGCATCACCCTTGGAAGGTGAGGACCTACTAAACTTGGGGAATGAGAGTCCAAGTTATCTTACAATGTCTCTCTAAAATCTCAATGGTTGGAAGCTACATAATTGTCGAAACATAGAAATATGGGTTAGTACAAACTTGTTTAAAGTATGGAAACATGCACATAAAACATTTGAAATCTTGCTAAAGGGAACATTTGGTCAAAACCATTCCAAGTTACTTTGGAAAGCCTTAGCACAACAAAGAACCCATATAAGCAAATAATAACATATTCTTTAATACAAGACCATATACAACACAAGATCATAATCTTCAAATATAACCAAGTCAACATGTATCATATAAATATTTGAGTACATAATCAACTAACTCAAACATCATCATATAACAACAAAGCACATATAAGAATTCATAACGTTACAACATATGTAAAACCCTTATTCATAACCCACCATCAAGTTTACAAGTGCAACGACCAAGTAAAGCCCCATAACCTTTCTCAACGAATTAAACCAAACAAAGGATCACAAGCAAGGCCTAACATCACAAAACATAACATCAAGAGTAGGAATCATAATATTTAGCTATATAGACCAATAACATTTTCATAAATGAAACTAACGTCATATATCATCATCAACATGTAAAGTCAACATATGAATAACATTTATTTTAAAAGACATAAGAACAACCTTCTAGGACTTCTCTTAAGGCAAACTAGTGCAATGTATAGGTAGAGTACCATATCCCTACTTCAACTAAGTCCAACCCCTTATGTCACCCTAGTTAGTGTTCACTTTATTACTTCATTTTGAATTCGGGAACACTTGCCTTAACTGACATAGACAAAGAGATCTAAATGTGGAAACCGGTGTCATGAAACCCTACACTGTAAGAAGGTGGACTACTTTCCAAGGTAGTACCAAAACATGAACATAACATTCTAGGTGAATTCATTAGCTAGTATTCCTATGGGGGAAACATAATTCAAGAACTTATAGATATGCTTTGGACCCTCTTTATGCACATTGCATTATAATATCCAATGGATGAGTACAATAGTGAACCTACCTTCCCTACTTTTGAAGGGACAGTCCTCACTACTAGTTCACTAGGTGCGAAGCTAGAGTCCCTTTTGAAATGTATTTATGTTTTCATTTTAACAATCATAACTTAGTTAATATCATAGGAGACTAACTCTGCGTATAGTCATAGTTATTATCTCATTAGGAATTGCATGAGAATATCCTTTCAATAATACCCTTATATGTGAGATCAACACATTATAATGATCATCTTATAATAAGGAACATAAGCAATTCAAAATGAACCTTTTATCGTTACATCTTAAACATTATCTTACACCTTAACACATTCAATGCACTTCAATTGAATCATCATACCAACACCTACTTAATCAAATCACAAGATGTACTTCAATTGAACTTCATCACAAAGTAGAATCCATTACAATTGAAGTAAAGGTTTAAGATCACAAAGTCTTCCAATACTCCCTCAAAAGTTATCATCCATGATATTACCATCAACCAACAAATTTCATAAAAAAATAGGTGTAATACATCATTTAATTATAATTAACACAAGAACTAAGTCAATTATATCAATCCTAATCAATTGAACATTAGTTCATAACTTAGGGCAAGAGAATTTGGGTCAATTCATGATCTTTTCCACATACAAGATCTAACATCAAGAACTACCATATTGAACAATAATAAAAAATAATATGATCATAATAATCATTATAAATTAAGAACAATACAATTTGATAGATCAATTTCGGATTACAAAGAATTACATATCCAATTCATCTTTTTGAAACAAATTTTGGAAGATTCCTTTGGGGAAAGTAATCCCAAAGGTGAAAGTCTCCAATACCTTTCTAATCATTGAATATTTATGTAGAAGAGCGATATTCTTGCTGGCCTAGAACCGTTAGAACTTTCCCTTCAATGTAGTCTTCTTTAGGAGAGAGAAAGTAGAGAGAAGGTATAGTAATTTGTGTTTGGGAATTATGGGGTGTTAAGTTGGATTTACACTTAGGGTAGTTTATATAGTCACTTAACTAAATTAATTAAAAACATAACCCCTAACTAAACCCATACCTAATTAACTAATTAATGAACTGACTTAAAATAGGACAGTGAAATTGCAGGTCTGACCTTCGAGACCCCAACCTACGGTTCGTTAGTTTGTCGACGCTTGCCTCCCCTACTGTCTTGTACATCTGTTGATCTTGAAAGAGACTTTTCATTTTGGCAACTTTCCAGAAGTGTATAAGTGTTCAATGATGGAGGCATCGACACCTTTTCGTCCAACCTATACCTCGTTGCCTACAATCGTAGGTAGCGACTGTATACTTTTGCAGATTTGGGTCAACTGCAAGGGTCCTCTCCAAGGACCATTAAGCTTTTCCTTGGGGATTTGTACCCAAATATTTACCCCCTAACAAAACTATACTACATGGTTGACAACTTTCCACCAAATTTCATCAAATTTTTACTCCTAAAACCCCGTGAATAAGGCTAAGGCACACTAGACCTCTTTCACAATTCTCAAAATGTGATGGACGTTTCTGAATGTCTTGACTTTAAAACTTCCTAAATGACTTATAAACATCATTTTAGGTCTTAAATTTTTTTTAAAAACCTTAGTTTAACATGTGATGATCTATATTAGGTCTTGGACTTTTGGAGTGTTACACTTACATAGACATCGAGGAAGCATACATAGACTTCTTGTTAGACAATATGCATAACATATAAGCATTTAGTCTAATATATCATCTCAGATTAGAACATCTATAATGAGTAGAACATTAGGGTATAGCCAATACTTAATTACAACAAAAGCCACATGTAGTTTTGTACAATAATAGTCTTCAAATGAAAAAAGAAGGAAACTAAATGGATTTAGACAATACCTACATCAAAATTAAATTGCTTTAGACATTACCAACATCAAGTAGCTAGATAGTGGTATTATCCTCGGATGGCGAGGACCTACCAAACACTTGGGGAATATACGATTAGTCTTGAAAATAGCTTTCTAAGTTAAACGACCCAAACTTGCATTGTTTTAGAAATATAAAGAAAATGGGTTAGTACATCCACTTGTACTAAGTATGGAAACATCTACACATATAATGTTTCAAATCATGCTTAAAGGGATATTTTGTTCAAAGCCATGCTATGTCACTTTTAAAAACCTAAACGCACAATTAAGAACACATACAAAACAATGATCTCATATTCATCAAGTCAAATCCATATTTAACACAAGACTATCATAATCAACAAAGTCAAGTACACATGTGTATCTTCAACATAGGTCATATCAACATGAATAGTAACATATCAAGATCATATCACAAAAGCAACTCCAACATAATATCTTAACAACAAAGCATGTACAAGACTTCACATAATCATAACATGTAAGACCCCTACAATTATTCCTATACCAAACATACGAGTGCAATATTCATGTGAAGTCCCATAACCCCACGTAATCAAATAAATAAGGAAAAAGATCATAAGTAATGCCTAAATTCACATCACATAACATCATGAGAAATCATCATCATATATAGCAATATAGAGCAATAACATGTTAATAAGTGAGACTAACATCATATAGGTCAGCGACATGTAAAGACAACATTTGCATATCATTAAAGTTATAAAAGAATAAGAACATCCTCCTAAGATTTCCCTGAAGGACAACTAGTGCAATACAAAGGTAGAGTCCCATACCCCTACCTGTACTAAGAAGAACCCCTTTAGTCAGCCTAGTTATAGTTGACATTAGTACATTCAATTTACTTTCGGGAACAATTTCCTTAATCGACATCCGCCATGTGAGCTAAACATGGAATATGGTTTCATGAAACCCTACACCGAATAAGGTGGTCTACTTGCAAAGGTGCTACAATCCTCAAGAACACCCTAGAAGTTAGGGCAACCCATAGGTTGAAACAAGGCGTGATCAACTCCTTGGATTTCTTGCACAAGTGTCTTAGCTACATTAATTACATAATGTATGAAAAGTAGTGTAGAATTAAAACCTTTGACACGAATATAATAATAAGAAAAATCTTTTATAAAAGCTAATGAATAAGTCTCGTTGTCACAAGACACAAATTAAACATCATAGGGACATGACCCTTCACATTGACAGAAATACATAAATACTCTAATACAAGTCTTAAAGAAGAATTAAAGAAACATAGACTATGCCCTCAAATATTTGAGTACATACTTAGTCTTGAGAGATTCGATTCCCAAGCATTCCTTCTAACCTTCAACTTGTCTCCAATCATTACTTATAGAGTATAGAAAAGTATGGGGTTATTACAAAAATTGTACAAAGTTGACATTATCCAAAAATCATGAAAAAATGGAAAATTTTGTTCAAGATTACAAGTCATGCTAATTCGGTAAAACCTTCGTAAACCAATCATTCAAAACATCATATAAATCACAACATTACAAATAAGGTAGAACTTCCACATTTCTCACATAAATAAAAAACTTATAGTAAACCAACTTAGCACATAATTCTTCCTATCCCAAGTTATCCTAAGACTCACTTAGGTAAGAAATGAAAATATCGCCCATACAATCTCTTCACTACATATCCAAGATATCCTTAAGATTAGCAAGTACAAGCATACTTCATTTCATTTATAAAAGTCACCATTCAATACACGGGACACATAGAGAAACATATCGGTACTAAAGAACTTCACATAAGAAAAACCATCTTCCAAGGTAAACCCCAATTTACCACTAGGCAATGTTAAAGTGGAATCCCACACTACAATTCCACTTAGTGTCCTAGGAATAACCTTAGTAGGCAATAACAGCCACGCACTATTATACTTCATTATACAAGTCATACACATAACATGCTCCTTGTGAAAAGTAAACCTGAAGTCCGATTACTTTCTTTTACGTTATCTAAATTACCCATCAGGCATTCATAAAAGGACACCCCAAGGACTACCTCCCAATGTCTAATTGTTCCATAGATTAAGGGAACGTTCCTAGTCCGCACCTACCCTACGTAGTACACCATTTAAGAAGACGACTTCATTTAAAACATTTGGGGATATCTTGATGTGAAGATACTAAGAGCCGATTGGAGATTAGACATGGGACCCGTTACTAACCCCTACGGATGAGGGATTCCCCCTTGACCTAAAGTAGGGTAATACCCTTTTAGGCCTTACTGGAATCTCCAATAGTTGTCTATCCTAGTGGGTGCATATTCAGGCCTCAGGTGATTGTTTATAAGTGAGCATTCATTTCGAGCGAGTACACTCATCTCAAGTGAAAACATTGGATAATCAATCTCTACTTAGGAAGGGTACGTTACGCTTCTCCGACTCCTCTCGGTTGCTAAGGCATAACTCCCAACGGAGTCCTAAAACAATCAGAGACGATTAGTCTAAGGGATAGGTACTGACTCCCATTTCAACTAACAAAAGTTCTTTCCCTAGAGGTACTGTGAATACAACATACAACTCTGGCGAAGAGAATAAACCTCAACCTATTTGGAAGCTCTTGGAATACGTGAGGTTTCACTTAAACCTTTTCATACTAACTCACGGAAGGTATTCCCCCAAAGTCCTCTTTATACTATAGAATAGTAAGGGATTGTCTAGGAACTTCTCTCCACTACGAGAGTACCTACTAAAAATTCCCCATTTCATTCATTAGACTATTACTGACAAACCTTTCAATAGACTCTCATACATACATAGTCATTAACTTCATTCTTTCATTCGTTCATGGTGTGTGTGTGAGTACACGTGAGAACACCTTTCACCTAATTACCATTCTCATATCATTGACTTCTAAATATGCTTTAATCTTAGTTAACCATATTTCACACCCTAACATGTTTCTCATATACACATACTTCATTTAACATACTCTGTACCTTGCATACATTTCAATCTTCAATAATAATATCAACTTGAACATCAACGTCATCATTTATTTACTTCACATTCTATGCCTTAATGGACATAATCACAATAAACATATTTATATACGTCAAGTAAACACCGCCATGAAAGGTGGACCATGCCACTTAAAATCATTTCATAATAAGTACTCATCAATATAACATACTTACCATTTATCCAAGATTTCACCACCTTTTCACAATTAATCCAATAAGTCATCATAAAGTAGCCCTTATGTCATTAGCTAAACACATCATAACCATAAGGAAGATGATAGTTCAAACATCGTCCAATCATGTTCATAAAACCCATTTCATAAGCTTAAAGTTGGAAGTATGCATAATCATGAGATTATTGATGTTTTTCAATCAAAATCATCAACTAATACTTAAAAAAACATCTTTCAACCTTAAAACATTTTAATACTAAGTCCCACGATTACAGTCAAAGATAGAAGAAGTTTAAGTTTGGAAACCCCTTTTGAAAATCTCTTTCAAATGGCCCCTTGAATGAAATAAGGTTCAAGCATGAACTACCATAACTCAATGAGAAGGAACCCACAATATTTTTTATGATTAAAACATGAAGATCTTGGTCCTCTTCCTAAGTTCTTGAAGCTTCTTCAATGGAGGATTTTGGAGGAAGGGTTTTGGAGAGGTTTTTGATTTAAGCTTTAGGGTTTCAAATGGTGGGTGAAATAAGGTTTAAATGACTTAAATCAGTACTCAAATGATCCCCAATGTTCCAAAAATACCCCTACATTATTTGAACTCTTTTCCAACTTCTAATTTAACTTAAACACGATCCCGACAAATCTGGGACTAGGCTGCGCGTCACAAGATCATTTTCAGATTTTGGTTCTGGAAAATATTTTGGACAGTAAGGTTAGTGTTTTCCCTGTGTCTCAGGTCCATTTTTTCCCATCAAGTGCTGGCTGTGCGTCGCGCAATTGTTCTCAAACCTAGGCTGTCTGGAAGCTTCAATGGCTCATGTTAGGGTCCTCCTCAGGGACCCTTAAGCTAGACCCTGGGACATCATTCTCAGATATTTCAACCCTTTACATGTCAGCCCACAATAGGAACAATTTCTACTAAATTTAACTCTCAAAAAATCCCCAAAAACATCACTTCAAAACTTGATGACACACTAGTTCAACTTCGACTAGTTTCCGGACGTCTTGGACGTTTGACTTCTAAACACTCCCGAACATTAAACTGACTTAATATTGTAAAATACACTATTTTAATACATTATTAACTCATGTAACACATGTGAATCTCTACTTTTACCTATTTCATTTCTAGATTGGAACACAAGTATGAACCAATACATGAACATAGCATTCTAGGTGGATCCACTTGCTAGTTTTCCTATGGGCGAAATTTAGTTCAAGAACTAGTATACATATTTGAGACCCTGTTTAAGAACAATTAAATTATAAACTCTATCTCATTAGAACTATTATTAACCTACCTTCTCACATTGGGAAGGGACACCTCTAATAACTAGTTCACTCGGTGCTAAGCTAAAGTCCCTTTTTGAAATGTCTTTAAGACATTCTTAAACATTATAACTTAATATAGGCCATAGTAGACTAACCCCTTGTATATCATAGTCATTAGGTCATTAGGTATTGCATAAGAATGTCCTTTCATTATATACCTTCAATTTTGAGATTAACACATCATCATCATCATCATATCATAATAATGCACATAACTGATTCACAATCATTCTTATATATTCATGCCTTTATCATTACCTCACACCTAATATACTAAATACATTTAAGTTACATTCATCAATCAATCACTAACGTCATACAATCACATGTATTGATTCAATTGAACACATCATTAAGTACAAGCCATCACAATTGAAGTAAGGATTCAAGATCATAGAGTCTTCCCAATTCATTTTCAATATCCTTCTACATGGTCTAATCATTAAATTAACCACATTCATCCATAAATAAACTTGATAACATAATAAAATAGTAATTATCACAAGAATTAAATCAATTGTATCATCACTATCAAATTCAACATCAATTCATAGCCTAGGGTTTGGGAAATAGGTCAATTCGTGGTTTCTTCTATAAAATTAAGTCTAACATCAAGAACTACCATCATTAACGAATGATCAATCATAATATATCCATAATAATAAAAATAAACCAAGAAAAATACAATTTCAAAGATCAATTTCTGATTAAGAATGAAACCCATATGTTCTCAACATTTTGTAATCAATTTTAAAGAACCCTTTGGGGAAAGGAGTCCCAAAGGTGAAGAGTTCTCATACCTTTGATATTCTTGAAGATTGGTGGAGATAAATTTGACTTCTTGCAACCATAATTCCCTTTGAACTTTGCCTTCAATGGTGTTCTGGGGGACAAGAAAGAAGTGGAGGAATCCACTAACCCTAAGTACCACAAAAAACAGCTTTAAAACAACTAATTAATGATAAACTTAAAAATGAAAAGTGGAATCAGGTTGACCTACAATACCTCAACTTACGGACTATAGGCCAATTTACGCCACCGTACTACACAACCGTTGTTGGTGTCAGAGACTTTTTTTTTGGACTTTCTAAAAAATGAGTAAGTCATTACCTATGGATCCATCAACGCCTCATCGATCAGAAAATGACTCGTCAATTAGTTTCATAGGTAGACACTGTCATTTGACAACTTTTGGATCTTTTTGGAAGGGTCCTCGTGAAGGACCCTTAGGGTTGTCCTAGAAATATCTTACCCGGACTTTACAACCCTAAACACACACTAATAAATTTTTAACACCTTTTGAGCAAATTTAATTGAATTCTGAATCTTAAAAGCCCTTGCACATGCCAAGGTAGATTAACCTCTATTTCATTAGTCTCCAAACGTCATAGACGTTTTTTGACATTTTGACTCTAAAACTTCCTAAATGTTTCAAATACCTTATTTTATATCATAAAAACGTTTTACAAAGACTAATTCATCATGTGAGGCTCTATATTAGGTCACGGATGTTCGGAGTATTACATTATCCCCCCCCAAGGGACATTCTTCCCCTAATGACAATAAATCGATTCACAACTCCATAAAACATATAATCATTGAATTTACACATAGCAACTCAAAACATCAATTACCACATATAAAATCTCAACATCACAACATGAGGAACTACCTTCTCAATAACACACAACATCAAGAGTCACTTATGCCAAAACATGTTTCAAAACACATCAACATGCTTAATACTACTTCATGAAGGCAACAATACACTAAATACACAAATAGATGCAAAATTAAGCAAAAGAGCAGTTTCCATGGAAACTCATTTTAACATGAACCATTTTATTTATATTTATGCATATTTTAACAAAAGAGGTCAAATTCTAATTATTTATTTTTTTAAGATGATTTTTACTAAACTGAACTTTTATTAGAATTTTAAGGAAAAAGATGAGGAAAACGGGACTTCATGTTGGCCTCGACCTCCCATGTTTCTCCCACAACTAGGTGGTTTCTCCATAAGACTTTTATGGAGGCCACCTCTTTGTTCCTCAACTTCTTGACTTGGCTATCAAAAATTTCCACCAGACACTCTTCATATGAAGTCTCTCGTCCATACCTAACCCTTCAATAGGAAAAATGGATACAGGTTCATCAATACACTTCTTTAAGCATGGAGACATGAAATACTAGATGAACCTATTCTAATTCACTATGTAGTCTCAACACATATGCCACATTTCAAACCCGTAGTAAAACCTCATAGGGACCCATATATCAGGGACTTAACTTCCCTTTTTTGCCGAATCCCATCACCCCTTTCATAGGTGAAATCTTCAAATACACCATATCACCCATTTTAAATTCAAGAACTCTTCTTCTATTGCGGTATAGGACTTTTGTCGTCTATACGTCGTTTTGAACCTATCCATTATCACTGAACCTTCTCTAGGGTATCATAGATTATCTCGGAACGAAAGAGTGAAGACTCACAACCCTAAAACGCCTTACCAAAGACGTACATATCCTACCATATAGTGCTTAAGATGGAGCCATTGAAATACTAAAATGGTAACGATACATTTTGTTGGCCCCCAAATGAATAGAATATCGGGAAACATGAGCCTCTTCTAACACCTTTCCCCTCAAATTATCAACATCTGGTACACACAATCTACCTTTGTACCCATGCACACCATCCCCCCGCGAGAATGACTCATTCAACTTGATAAGTACCAATTCCTTCAACTCCATTTATATTGGGTCAAGATGTTGCTTAGAGTTCACCTCAACTACTAATGACGACTCTGAGTTATTATGAACCATAAAAACACCATTGTGGGTATCATCAAACCAAACACCAAATGTAGCCAACCTATGAACTTCATCTACTAGGTCTTTCTTCCCTTCTTCTACATGAGATACACTACTTATGGTCATACGGCTCAAAGCATCTGCAACCACATTGGTCTTGCCGGGGTGGTAGAGCACTCATGTAATAAAATTTTAATAATTCCAACCAAGTTAATTGTTGGAGATTTAACTCGTTTTGAGTAAACTCAAATTGAAAACTCTTATGATTGGTATGCACATCCACATGAACACCATACAAGTAATGACTCCATATTTTCAAAGCAAAACATTACGACCGCTTTAAGATCATGAGCTTGATAATTCTTTTAATGCACCTTGAGTTGTCTAGAGGCATAGGCTATTTCTATCCCATGTTTCATAAGAACACACCTCAAACCCACTCGAGATGCATCACATTATACCACAAAACTCTTGGTACCCTTCGTTAAGGTAAACACCTAAGCGGAGGTAATCCTATCTTTAAAAATTTGAAACCTTCCTTCACATGCCTCCGACCACTCAAATTTAAGTCTTTAAGGTATTCAAAGGAGAATTAATGGATGCAAAACCATCCAAAAACCTCCTATAATACCCGACTAAACCCAAGAAGCTACTAATATCAGTTTGAATCAATGATTTTTACCAATTCTTAAACTCTTTGATTTTTTTATCGATCTCTATACCCTCACTTAAGATAATATGAACAAGAAATGCCATCAATCACAACCAAAACTCACACTTGCTATACTTTGAAAATAGTTGGTGTTTCTGAAGGACTTGTAATCCAAGTCTCAAATGGTCATGTGTTCACCCTCATTCTTCGAATATATCAAGATATCGTCAATGAAGATAATCACAAAGGAATCTAGGTAATTTTGAGTCACCATATTCATAAGGTCCATAAAAGTCGTAGGGGCATCCATGAGGCCAAAGGAAATTACTAGGAGCTCATAGTGACCATAACTAGTTTGAAATGTCATTTTAAGTACATTTTCACCTCTCACCCTAAGGTTGTGATATCTAGACCTCAAGTCAATTTTAGAAAAGTAGTTTTCCCCTAGGAGTGGATCAAACAAGTCGTCAATCAGAGGAAGAGCATACATGTTCTTAATTGTGACCTTAGTGAGTTGACAATATTCATGAACAACCTAAGGGATCCATCCTTCTTTTTAACAAACAACAGCAGAGCTCCCTATGGTGAAATACTAGGTCGAATGAAACTCTTGTCTAGTAAGTTTTTGAGTTGAAGCTTTAGCTCTTTCAACTCTGTTGTATCCATCTGGTAAGGAGGGGTAGATATGGGATTCGTATCTTATAACAAGTCAATGTGAAGGTCTATTTACCCCTCGGGAGGAATTTCGGGCATGTTATCGGGAAAGACTTCCAGAAAGTCCTTCACTACGAAGACCAACTCTATAGAAAGAAAATAGAACTCAAGATCTTTTAATCTTACAATATGGTAAAGACAACCTTTAGAGATCATATTCAAGCTTTTAAACAAGAGATGATACGACTTATAGGAATTGAGTTACCCCCTTACACTACAAGACAGGTTCATTAGAAAATTGAACTTGACCAGTCTTGTTCGACAATCAATGGAAGCAAAACAAGAATGCAACCAATCTATTCCAAATATGACATCAAAATAAACCATATCAAGCTCTACCAAATCCACCCATGTAACTCTATTGGGCAAAAATATAGGACAACTCTTAAAGACTCTTCTGCCACAACGCGTCACCCACCAGGGTTGTAACCGAAAATTGTTCAATCAAAACATCAGGTAAAATATAAAACTTTTTAGCTACTAGAGGTGGTACAAATGATAATGTAGCCCCAGGATAGAGTAAATCATAAACATCAATAGAGAATACATGTAACATACTGGTGACCACATTGGGGGACTCTTCTTGTTCACCACTAGAACGGAGAGCATAAAAATGGTTCCTCTTAGGGGCATTAGAAATAGGACAACTTTTTTGAGCTTGTCCAATCCCGTTCTCTGTGAATCCTCACACTTGGGAAATTTTTCACATTATTGCCCTTTCTTCCACAACCATAGCAATTTCACGTTCGTACCAAGCACTCACCCCTATGCTTCTTACCACACCTTGCACAAGTAGGTTTGTCGCTTGGTAAATTTCCACTTTTCCCCTTTTAAGACATAGGGTTATACACCCTATCCTTGTTAGACATATGGAATTTAGAAAGAACTTTTTTGTAAACCCTATTCTTAAACCTAGTATTTTCTTAGAACTCGAGCCTACCATTGGTAGTACCTCCCTCATAAGACTTGATCCATTTAACCTACTTATTCTTCCTCTTGAGTCTAGTCTCCTAGACTTGCTGAGCATGAACCATCAACCTAGGATATCCATGTATTCTTGTATCATCACCTAGCGACACTCTTCAACTATGTCATCAAAAACTGTGTTACAAAGCGACTCATCTCAACCCTTAGCTTAGACACCAAGGAAGGAGCGTATTTGGACAATTTAGTGAATTTCATGGAGTATTCTTGCACACTCATACCTCCTTGGCGATGGTTGATGAATTCTTCTACTTTCAACTTTATTTTGTCTCTCGAAAAGAAATGGTAAATAAAATATCTTCTAAACACCTCCCAAGTGATAGGAGCCTCTCTCAAAGTCCTTATTGTCTATCCATTGGGTGTACCATGTTTGAGCTACATCCTGGGCTTTATAAGAAGCTAGCTAGACCGTTTCTTTCAAACTCAACTCCATTGCATACATAATCTTGTAGAGCTCATCAATGATGTCTTGGGGATCTTTATTCACTTTCGACCCATAGAACATAGGAGGGTTCATCCTAGGGTTGATCCTTGTGTAGTCTCTCAAGCGGGAAGTCGTGGTACAAGCATTTTGTTGAACATGGGGTCTAATCACCCTATTTTCTTGAGCCGCCATGGCTTGAGCTTGAAAGGCTACCACTTGAGCTTGGGTAGTCATAGCTTAAGCCAAAGTCACAAATGTTGACCTTATATGTTCATCCGTCATAGGTGGAGGAATGATCGGAGCTTGGTCTTGTAGAGCACTTGGTTTTCTAAGGGAGGAACTCCCACATTATCCAAATCTTCCTCCACTTTCCTCGTATATGTATTCATATCCTATATCCACAAGAAAAGTATTAAGAGAAAAAGGGACACATAGAGTTTCAACTCATATGGCTTGACTTGGAAGATTACCAATAAGTAAGAATTCCTAAGCATCCCATACCCTCTAATTCAAAAGTGTTGTGTGCTTCACACCAATGAACAAGAATCTACTTAGACGTGGTTTAATGGGACATAAATTCTAAGATTACTTCAACCTCACGATATGATACCAAGTTTGTCACAACCGCGGGGCACCCTTATATGCAACCAGCATCTTCGTTCTTGAACAAGACTAAGACTAGCCCTTAGCAATTGTCATTACACATCATAGTTTAAAAACTACGGAAAATTAAAATTTCTCTTACATATTGAGGTTTACATAGATCTATCGCTTACTAATCATAAATACATATGGATTTTACTTCGACTCCTCGCATAAGAAGCTTAGGTAAGCTTCTCGTTTAGACAAAATACATAACATATAAGATTTTAGTCCAGTATATTGTCTCAAATTAAGCCATATAGAATGAGTAGAACATTCATGCACAGACCATACCACATATAGTTTTATGCAATAATACTCTTCAAATTGAATAGAAGGAAACTAAATGTCTTTAGACTATTACAACGTAAAGTAGATAAATACTAGGATCATCCTCGGATAGTGAGGCCCTACCAAATACTTGGGGAATATCCAAGCAGTCTTGCACATGGCCTTTTTACATCAATGGCCCAAGCCTAAATTGTTGTAACAATATAAAGGAAATGGGTAATTACATCCACTTGTACAAAGTATTGAAACATATTCACATATAATGTTTGAAATGATTCTTAAAAGGACATTTTATTAAAAGTCATGCGAAATCACTTTTGAAAGCCTTAATGCACAAATTTAGAACATGTACAATCCAATATCACATATTCATTAAGATAAATTCACATTTAACACAAGGCAAACATCATTAATAAATTTAAGTCAACATGGCTATCTTCAATATAAGTCATATTAACATAAATAGTAACATATCAAGATCATATAACAAAAGCAACTCCTACATAATGTCATAACGACAAAGATGTAGAAGAGTTCATATCATGATAATTTGTAAGACCCCTACAAACAATTCCATACCAAGCATACAAGTGCAATGCTCATATGAAGTCTCATAACCCTACATAATAAAGTAAACAAAGAAAGATATCATAAGTAATGACTAAATTCACACAACATGGAATTATGAGTAATCATCATCATATATTTCGTAAGTGAGAATTACATCATATCAGTCATCACATGTAAACAAAAAGTTTGCATATCATGAAATTCATAAAAGCATAAGAACATCCTCCTAAGGTTTCCCGCAAGGACAACTAATGCAATGCATAGGTAGAGTCACATACATCTAGATATATTACAAAGAACCCCTTAAGTCATCCTAGTTAGATTTCACATTATTATATTCATTTTACTTTTGGGAAAAATTTCCTTGACCGACATAGAACAAATGATTTAAACATGGATCCGGTGTCATGAAACCCTACACTGAAAGAAGGTGGTCTACTTTCCATGGTAGAACTTATACATGAACATATCATTCTGGGTATATACACTAGGTAGTTTTCCTATGGGGGAATGACAATTCAAGAGCTAGAAAACATACTTTAGACCCTCTTTATGCAATGCATTGTTACCTCTATCTCATGAGAACCATTGTAAACCTACCTTACATTATTGGAAAGGGACACCGCTTATATCTAGTTCACTCCGTGCTAAGCTAAAGTCCCTTTTTGAAATATCTTTAAGTCATTCTTAAACATTATAACTTAATATAGGCCATAGGAGACTAACACCTTGTATATCATAGTGATTAGGTCATTAGGTATTGTATGAGAATGCACAAAACTGATTCACAATCATTCTTATATCTTCATGCATTAATCATTGCCTCACAATTCATATATTCAAGGAACTTCAATACATTAATCATTCCATCACTTACTTAATCAAATCAAATGTAATACTTCAATTGAACATCATCATCTAGTACAAGCCATCATAATTAAAGTAAGTAATCAAGATCACAAAGTCTTACCAATTCATCTTAAAAAGCCTACTTAAATGGTCTCAAAAACACGTTAATCCATCAATATATTTAATAACATCATATAATAGTTATTAACAAAATAACTAAGTCAATTCTATCATCACTATCCAATTCAATATCAATTCATAACCTAGGGATAGGGAAATAGGGTCAAGTCATGATTTCTTCTATAGAATTAGTCTAACATCAATAGATACCCTAATTAATCAATAATAAATCATAATATATCCATAATAGTAAAAAAAACAAAGAACAATATAATTTGAAAGATAAAGTTTTGATTTAAGGATGAAATCCTTGTTTTCTCAACTTTTGGAAATCAATATTAAAGAACCCTTTAGGGAAAGGAGTCAAAAAGGTGAAGAGTTCTCATACGATAGATATTCTTGAAGATTGACGTATACAAATTTGAATTCTTTCAACCCTAATTCCCTTTGACCTTGGTCTTTAACGGTTTCTTTGTGAAGAGAGAAAGTAGAGAGAAGGAAAAGAATTTGGAATTTTGGAGATGAAGTGAGTTGGGTTAGTTTAATGATGGTTATGTCTTTATATATTCCCCTAACTAACTTTATTAGACACCCCTAACCCTTAATTAACAAAATAAATAATTAAAAGACTTAACCATAAAATTAACAGAGAAACAAGGCCCTGACCTACGAGACCTCGACATACAGTCCATAGGTCAGTTTACGCCACCGTACTTCATAACCGTCCTTGGTGTAAGATACTTGGTTCTTGAGAAAATTTTTAAAATTAATAAGGTAATACCTAGTGATTCGTTGAAGCCTCGTCAATCTGACAACTGCTCGTCGATTGGTTTCGTAGGTAGCAACTATCATTTGACAACTTTTGGGTCATTTTTGAAGGTTCCTCCTCAAGGACCCCTAGGGTGGTCCTAGGGGTCCTCAGTGAATCTTACCCCGCCGTTTCAAATCTAAACACACTCTAAAATATCTTGAACACCTTTCTACCAAATTTCATTGAACTCTGAATCTTAAAACGCCATTTCACATGCCAATGCACACTAACTTTAATTTCACTAGTTAGTCTCCGAATGTTCTGTACTTTCCTTGACATTTTTACTGTAGAACTTCCTAAATGTTTCAAATACATTATTTTAGGTCTTAAAACAGAGTTAAAAGAACTTGTTAATCATGTGAGGCTCTAGATTAGGTCACGGACTTTCTAAGTGTTACAATAGTCTATTTAGTAAAAAAGTCTATATTATTCAGTTATTTTATTAAATGTTTTATACACTTTAGTATCCTATTTTTATGGTATGTTTTTATATTATTTTATCATGATTTAATCTTTTAAGTTAACGCTTTGTATTTGAGCTATTGGTTTTTTTCAGTTTTAAGATTTTGAATGCTTAAGTTAGTCTTCAACTTGTTGTCAACAAAGATGAGGAATTTCTTGGGACCAAAAATGGTTCTTGAGTGTCGGCCTCGTATAGGGAGTAGCCTCGGTTCTTGATAGGAGTATATATCGAACTCCAAATTTAGATCATGATATTTTATGGAAGTCATTGGTAGCCCCCAAAGTTATGTTTTGTTGCATTGACCATATTATCAGCTACGTTTTTATTTTAGTCTCAACATGTTATAAACTATGTAATTGTGTTGTTATTTAATGTTAAATATTCTCAATATAGTATCATTTTTATCGCTTATCATTGCTTAAATATATGCTTGTTCAGTGAAGGACTTTATTAAACTTTATTCTCTCCTATATTCTTAGTACCTTTCAAATACCGACGCATACTCTACGCTACCTCTTCTCTTAATATAGGTTTATGACCTCAGCTTCTAGATCATGTCACAGAAAAAAATATTCCATTCTTAGTGCAGCCACTTCAAAATTCTTAGCTAGCGGCAACTTGCTTGTCCCATGTATGGGTCTTCCTTGGGGACCATTAGGCTGGTCCCTGTGGAGTCATTCTTGGACGTTCTGTCCCTTTAAATATCCATCTATGTATAGGAACCATCGATACATAATTTTTCCTCTATACACTACCCCAAAACTCCACTATAAAACGCTACGACACACTAGTTCAACTTAAAATAGAATCCGAATGTTTTGGACATTTGACCTACAAACTCTTCGAAACTTTATATACTGCCGATAACATTAATAGTCATTTTAAGACCCTATTAACTTGTGAAACTTATGTTAGGTTGTAGATTCATCTAGTTCATTTTGGGGTCCTTACAATTTCCCCCACTTGGGAAACATTCGTCCTCCAATGACCCTTTCTTAAACACATTTCAAGGTACCAATTCTACACTTTGCACATCGTATTTGCATTATACCTAATTTCACATATCTGAATCAAGGAAACAATTCAATTCCAATATAGACATAACTACACATAACCATATAGAGACCTTATGAAAAAGGTTCCTTATCCCCCACTTGGAAATAAACTACACATGTCTTTCTAAAATCAATTCCTCATCATAAGGAAAGCATAAAAATCACAAGACAATTCATAATAATCTGAAATTCTGAAAATTTTCATAGGCGAACAGTAGAATAAGAGCTTACTCAAGACAAACTCTATCACACAACTTAAAGAATGAAGATGTGAAACTTTCCTAAGCATCCCGTATCCTCCTACTCATAAATATGTTGGAACATACATTGATGAATTAGACTCTATTAGACGTGGTTTTGAGACATCCTAGAACAATTTTATAATCTTATGCTCTGATACAAAGTTTATCATGATCCAAAGTAGACCCTAGAAGATACGACATCCCTCAAGTTGCAACATGGCGTACTTGACCTCTCGGAGATCTTGTACAAGCCCTCAAATATCATTGATTGCATATATATATGAAAAGTAGTGCAAAATTAAATCTTTTATTTTAAAACATAATGCGGACTCATTTAATAAAATTTCAAACATACATCTTAAAAACCATATATGCCATTATGAGTACAATATTTTGGGTCAAAGTCAATATAATTCTAAGAATATAATAGAAAATAAAAGACATCATAGTGGTGACATTCTCGGATGCTATGAGGAGTCACCAATCTTCTCTTCTTAGAAGCATTCGAAACTCTACCCTTGAAATAAACTCAATATCTTCAAGACCCTACATTTGATTAGAATATAAGCAAAATATGTACCAATTATAAAATCTATAATACCAAATGTAAGATATCTCAAAGGGTTAGTCAAAAATAGACATAATTATAATAGATAAATACATAAGCATAACATAAATATCATAAGCATAATAAAGCATCATAAAGCATATAAGAGTTTGTACTTAAATCATTATCATTTTTACACAAATGAACTATATAATAAGAACCCTCCAAGTATACTTTTGCAAGGCTAAGGTAACATACCATACTACTACAAAAGCTAAGTACATCTCTTTGGTCATTATTGATCATAGCCCACTTTTATAATTAAGGCATAGATTCTTCATAACATATGATCATTATTCCCCTATGTAACCTCAAATCACACTTCGGAAATGCATGTGAAGCATCCATTCTACCTCACACACTATGCATATCTTAAAGTCACCCTATACTCTTTCATTTTAATTTAGGAGTCTATAGTAGACCTACTTCATATTGACAAGGAACTATCATCTTTAGTCTATCATGCCATGGAAATCAACCATAGCCACTACAAAAGCTAAACATACATGTCATAGGGGTTATGTATGAATAGAATCCCATAAACCATCCTTACTAAGTACTTCTCTAGACTAACCTACTCCAAGCTAACTAAGAAGGGAAACACCCATCCTAACCATCATGCAAGCAATCATGTAAATAAAAGCTAATGATAGGGGAGCATGAATCCTCAACCCTAAGCTACCATGAGAAACTAATCTCTAACTATTTCATGTAATGCACTGTAACATCTCATATTCTAGATAGAATAAATTTATCTAAAAAAAAAAAAACAAGGAGAAACAAATTCAGAAAAAATGGGAAAATCTGGAAATTTCCAAATTTCAAAAGTGGGTGTTAGACATCTTAAAACAACCATAACTTCTAGCTCAGGAGAATTGGAGTGAGTTCTTTATATGGATGGAAATCTCAAGTGAATATCTTTCCAACAACGCCACATTTTTGAATTTATGAGGTCGTGTGAGTGAGATATGACCTTCTGAAGATGGGTTGTTGAGCAAGGAAAGTTCCAAAACTGGATTTAGTAAGGGTGTTTTGGTATTTTCCTTATGTCAATTAATTTATTTTGTTTTGGAATAATATGTTGTGTTCTAAACTGATCTCGTTCAGTTTAGCACTTAAAAATAGACTAGGGTTTTGAAAGAAAGAAGAAAAGAGGTGAAGGAAGAAGAAGACGCGGAAACACCAAGTTCAACTTTGTGGATTTTCGTCAAGGGTGATCCCTAACAAGGTATGTGTGATATTCTTTTTTAGATTACTTCACCCACACACCAATTTAATTAAAATTATTCAAGTTCATGAATAACTCATGTTAGATGTTGGAATCTTGAGCAAAAGGTTGATGTCCTTGTTGGTTGGATTGGTGTTGATCATTGTTAGTTGTAATCAATGTTTTAGGATAGTTTTTGGGTCTAAATGATTAAGAAATAAATTAATTAGGGATCCAGAGTGTTTCGGGCGGTACCCATGGTAGTTTGGGAAAGTGTAGAGATAAAAAAACGAAGAAAAAAGTAAAAAAAAACCGTTGGGGAGATGTTGGGGAATCGCGCCTCTAAAGCCACTCAGGACATAGTCTCTCCGTCATGCTCTGACGTGCTGCGCCTCTCAGAATTCTTGAGGACAGCCTATATTTGTCAACCTTTGGTGCTCCGCGCCTTTCAGATCCCTAGAGCGCCAGGACCTCCTGGAGACCCCGTTATTTCACTATCCTTTCGTACTAATTCCTAAGTGATATACCCCTCTTTTGTCGTTGTTTCCAAAACTCCAACATACATCTAAACATCATGAAATAATCCATAAACATGATATCATGATTCTTGAATCCATAATTCAATTCAAGCAAAGTAAGTTCAAATCAAAGAATTTAAGAGCCAAGTTTAGAAGTTAACAAGCAAGGCAAGGTAAAGTTTTCTAAAGTTTTTCACACATGTTTTCACTTTGTTTTAAATACTTAAAGTTAAAGTCAAGTAAAGGGTTGAGTTCATATCTCAGTAGCTATAAGGGAACTAAGTATTCCCTAAGAGTTAATTTTCAATTTAAGTAAAAAGAAACAGTTGAGTTCGTTTCTCAAAAACTATAAGAGAACTAAGTATTCCCTAAGAGTTAATGTTTCAAGTTAAGTAATGAGGAAGAGTTGAGTTCATTTCTCAAAATCCATAAGGGAACTAAGTATTTCCTAAGATTTAAAGTTTCAAGTTAAGTAAAGAGCAAGGGTTGAGTTAATTTCTCAAAATCTATAAGTGAATTAAGTATTTCCTAGAGTAAAAGTTTCAAGAAAAGTAAAGAGTTAAAGTTGAGTTCATTTTTCTAAAAGATATAAGGGAACTAAGTATTCCCTTAATTCATGTTCATTTCGTACGAAGAGTGTATCTCTAAAGTCTCTCTCTCTAATTCATTCTTACACATATTTTTCAAATCATCATGCCTCCAAGAAGAGAATTCAGAGGTCAAACACGAAGAAACGTTTAGGAACAAGAGGTTAAAAATGCACTACAGGTGCAACACTAAGGAGATTTTACCAATTATGAATTCCAGGAAGCTATGCAGAGGCTAAGCCAGGTTGTGACCAACCAGATTAGGGAACAGAGAGCATCTCAACAAGAAGGAGTTGATACCTCGAGATTTCGTGAGTTTCTGAGAATGAATCCCCCTAGTTTCACTGGATCAAATACTATTGAAGATCCAGAGAACTTTATAAAGGAGTTTAAGAAGTTGTATGATGTAATGAATGTGGTTGATGATGAGAGGGTTGAATTGGCTGCATACTAAATGAAGGATGTAGCAAGAACATGATTCGATCAATGAAAGGATGGTAGTGCTGAGGATTCCCAACATTCAAGTTGGGATTGCTTCAAGGAAGCCTTCTTGTGGAGGTTCTTTCCTCGTGAACCATAGGAAGACAAGGTGAGTAATTTCCTTACTCTGAAACTGGACTGCATGGGCATTCATGAATATGGATTGAAGTTCACTCAGTTATCTCGCTATGCTTCGAAGATGGTGAAAGGCATTAAATGCAGAATGAGTGTCTTTGTTGCAGGGTTGGGTCGTGCTTCAAGCAAGAAAGGTAGGTATACCATTTCGATAGGTGACATGGATATATCAAGGCTTATGGTATAAGATCAACAAGTTGAATAAGATAAGGTGAAGGATAGATAAGAGCATTGAAACAAAAAGGCGAAGACTGGGAATGAGTCTAGTCAACAGAAAGGTGGTTCGAGCGAAACATAATTCAAGCAATCAAAGGGGCATGCACCATCATCTTCTAGTGCACCTGCACCCACAAACCAAGGTGAGTATAGCATTCACAATTCACAAAACTTCAGCGCTAGACTCCACAATATCAAGGTAGTGTGGCACAAAGCGGTAATGGGAGCTCTGTGTGTGGTAGATGTGGTAGAATCCACTCTGGCAACTGTCTTGATGTCCAGACAGGTTGTTTAAAGTGTGGTCAAGGGGTCACTTCATGAGAGAATTCCCTCATAATAATAACGTGGAGAAAATCTGGGCAACAAAGCCGAATCTTCATCTGTTACTCCACCATATAGGGTTTCACCCAGAGGAGCTACTTCTGGTACAGGTGGATGGGCAAATCGCCTCTATGCAATCACTAGACACCAAGAGAAAGATAACTCTCCCGATGTGGTCATCGGTATTATCAAAGTCATTAATTTTGATAGTTATGCTTTATTAGACCCAGGAGCAAGTTTATCCTTTGTAACTTGTTATGTTGCAAATAAGTTTGAAATTCTCCATAAAAAGCTTTTTGAATCTTTCTGTGTTTCCACACCTGTTGGGTAGTCTATTCTAGCACAAAGAGTCTATCGTGATTTTCCTATTTTCATCAATCACAAGAGTACAATGGCTGATTTAACGGAGTTACACATGGTGGATTTTGATGTCATTCTAGGTATAGACTGGCTCCATGCATGTTATGCATTAATAGATTGCAGAACTCGAGTTGTTAAGTTCCAGATTCCAAATGAGCCAGTCATTAAATGGGGTAGTAGTTCAGTAGTTCCTAAGGGTCGCTTCATTTCGTACCTTAAGGAGAAGAAGTTAGTTTCTAGGGGATATATTTATCACTTAGTCCGAGTTAATGACTCAAGTGTTGAGGTACCTTCCCTTCAGTCAGTTCCTATAGTCAATAAGTTTCAAAAAGTTTTTCCATATGATCTACCCTAAGTACCTCCCGAAAGAGAGATAGACTTTGGCATAGACGTCATCACACATGCTAATCCTATCTCTATTTTTCCATACATAATGGCACCAGCAGAGTTATAAGAGTTGAAGGAGAAGTTGAAAGATCTTCTAGAGAAAGGATTTATTTGATCGAGTGTGTCACGTTGGGGCTCTCCAGTGAAGGATGAGTCCCTTAGGATGTATATAGACTACCGCTAATTGAATAAGGTGACCATTAAGAACAAATATCCTCTTACTTGTATATATGATCTCTTCTACAACCTTTAATGTGCTTCTTGCTTTTCCTAATGTTGGCTCAAAGGGTAGGCTATGATCAGATTGAGTAGTTACGGGAAAGTGTGATATTCCGAAGACAACTTTTAGATTAAGGCATGAGATTATGCATTTTATGGTAGTCCTTTGGTTTGACTAATGGGCACCAGCAGTGTTGCAGGATCTTATGAAAGAGTTCCTCAAACCTTATTTAGATTGTTGTCATCATTTTATAAGACATACTAATTTTTAAAGGAATGAAGAAAATCATGGTTGTGCACCTAAGAGTTGTTATGGAGACTTTGAGAGATAAGAAGTTGGTAGGTCAAGATGGCAATGGAGGTTCTAGAGTAAATTCTTGGCCATACACTCCGAGGCCACATGTTCTAGTTGAAGGTATTAAAGTGGCACTCAAAAAGATATAAGAAGTTCAAAGTATCTCTAGAACCCACTAGATTCGCACGACAGATAAGATGAGTTTCTTGTTTTGTTCGTATTATAGGAGGTTGTTGCATGTCACCATCTACCTTCTTCTCCTGATGTCCAAGTTAGTGAGATAGAAGCAATCAATATGATTCAAGGTTTGAAGACGTGAGGAAAAGCTTCAGGGTGTAAAAGAATTGAGCTACGCACTGTGAGTTTGACCTGATGAACAGGGTAACGATATGCATTTATGGGCATTGTGATGCATCAAGAGTTTGCTTGGGTTGTTTTAATGTAGAATGGAAAGTTCATAGCTTATACTTTAAGGAAGTTGAACGTACATGAGAAGGATAATACAACTCATGACTTAGAATTGGATGCAGTAGTGTTTGTATTGAAGATATGGCATCATTATTTATAATTTGTTCATGTAGATATATTCACTGATCACAAGAGCCTCCAATATGTGTTCACTCAGAAAGAGTTTTACCTTAGACAAAGAAGGTGGTTGGAATTACTCAAGGATTATGAAATGAGTATTCTTTACAACTCAGGTAAAGCTAATGTGGTTGTTGATGCCTTAAGAAGGTTGTCCATGGGAAGTACTTCCTATATTGAAGAAAAAAATAGAGAGTTAGCAAAAGATGTGCAGATACTTGCACGTTTGGGAGTCATAATTATTGACTCAACGGAAGGAAGCATAGTGGTAACCAATGGGGCTGAATTATTCTTTGTCAGATGTGAAAGCGAAACAAGACAAAGACGATATTCTGCTTGATTTAAAGGCAAGTGTCCATAGTCAAAGAGTATTGGCTTTCGAACAAGGGGGAGATGTGTGCTAAAATACCAAGTTATATTATATGTATCTAAGGTAGATGGACTTCAAGAGATAATCATGGAGGAGGCTCATAGCTCCCGATATTCCATTCTTCCAGGTTCCACCAAAATGTACCGTGATTTGAAAGAGGTATATTAGTGGGAAGGCATGAAGAAAGATATTGCTGAATTTGTTTTGAAGTATTCAAATTGTCAAAAAATGAAGGTAGAACACCAATGACAAGGAGGTTTAGCTTAGAATAAAAAAATTCAGGAATGGAAGTTGGAGATGATTAATATGGACTTCATCACAGGCTTGCCTAGATCGCGAAGGCAATATGATTACATTTGGGTGATTGTCGACAAGATGACAAATTCAGCCCATTTATTTTTTGTCAACACTATCTATTTGACTGAGGATTATAATAAGGTGTACCTACAGGAAGTGCTAAGACCTCGTGGAGTTCCAATCTCCAATATTTCAGACACGGGTGCATAATTTACTGCACAATTCTAAAAATCTTTTCTGAAAGGTTTGGGTTCCAAGGTTAATTTGAGTACTGATTTTCATCCTCATACAGATGGACAAGTGGATAAAATGTGATGAGATCTTTTTTTATCGACTTCAAGCCGGAAATTGGATGAGCACCTAGCCTCCCTCGAGTTAGCTTACAAAACAATAGTATTCATTAAGGCATCCAAAGTGGCTCCCATATGAAGACTAATCTATTGACAGGAGTGCAGATTCTCCATGGATATTACGATTGGCGACGCAGGATTTATAGGACAATATCCAGTTCACCAAGCATGCGAAGGTGAAGGTTGATTCAAGAAAGGTTGAAGACAAGTAGAGAGCCACAAAAGTCTACATAAATGTCTAGGAAGAAGACCATTGGAGTGATGAATAAGTGATGATGGGGTTACCATAAAGGGTTTTCACACAATGAAAGAGTAGTTATGTTTGGTTATAGGTGAAACTTATTCATCGATATATTCTACATTGTAGAACTCCAAAAAATTAGGAAAGTATGAGTTATGGTGGAAGATCCCCAAGGAGTAGGAAGGGTCCATCCGGTAATCCAAGATTCTGAATAGTATTGAAGGAATGTCTCTACTGATTCTTCCATTGATAGTACAAGACAGAGAATGTGTGGAATTAAGGATAAATTACCCTATAAAGAATTCAGTCAGATTTTGGATTGGTCGGTTCACAATTAAAAAACCAAAAAGGAAGGTGCTTCAATCAAGGTCTTTGGATGACCAATTATGAAGAGATGACTCAATGGAAGAGATGATGATAATGAAGAATACATATCCATATTTTGATCTGGAAGAGGAGCGCCCAATAAGGTCTAAACTCTCTTCTTAACACTTTATGAGGTTATGTATAAGCGTATATTACTTGCTTGTGTTGTTAAGCGCTGAATGATATTTCTATCCTTAACTTAGAGGAAGAATTCTCATTCGTGGACGAATGTTCCCAATGGGGAGATATTGTAAGATCTCGTATTCTATACACAAAAAATTTAGTTATAAAAACAAGGACAAACAAATTTGGAAAAAATGGGAAAATCTAGAAATTTCAAGATTTAAAAAATGTGTTTTAGCCATTTCAAAACAACCATAACTTCCAGCTCAAGAAGAGTTTGGGTAAGTTATTTGTAAAAAATAGAAATATTTTTGAAATATATTTACAATAATGCCAAGTTTGAAAATTTCTGAGGTCTTATAAGTGACATATACCTTCGGAGGATGGGTTTTCCAGGAAGGAAAGGTCCAAAACAAGATTTAGTACGGGTGTTTTGGTCTTTTCCTTAAGTCAATTAATTATTTTGTTTTGGTACTATATGTTCGGGTCTAAACTAATCCTATTTTTTTTACGCACTTACAAAATAGATTAGGGTTTTGAATGCAAGAAGAAAAGAGGAGAAGCTAAAAGAAGACACAGGAACACCAATGTTAGCTTCGTGGATTATCGTCGGGGGTTATCCCTAATAAGGTATGTGGGCACTTTTGTGTTGGGTTACTTAACCCACACACCAATTTCATTCAAATCAGTCAATTTCATGATTTAACTCATGTTAGAGGTTTGAATCTTTAAAGAAAGTCAGACGTTCTTGTTTGATTGGATTGTTGTTGACCGTTGTTAGTTGTAATCCATGATTTAGGACTGTTTTCAGTTGTAAATCATTGGATAATAAGTTAATTAGATATCCTAAGTGTTTGGTGTGGCATTAATGGGTGTTTGGGAATTTTAGAGATGAAAAAGAATAAGAAAGTCGGAAAACCTATCGAGGAGATGATGGGGCGCTGCGCCTCCAAAGCTTCTTAGGATAGAGTCTGTCCATCAGGATTTGGCGTGGCGTGAATCTCAGAGCGCCTGAGGACAGCCTCTGTCCATCAGGCTATGGTGCTTCGCGCCTCTCAAAGTCGCAAGACCAGGGAACCCCGTTCTTATCTTCCTTGGTATAGTTCCTAAGTGAGACCCTCTTTCCTAGTTGTTTCAACACTATCAAAGTAAATCTAAACATATGAATCATCCATAACCAATGATAAACATTTATCCTTAGAATCAATCATCATATGCGAAGGAAGATAAGGGTCAAAAGTCGAAGAAGTTAAGAACCAGTCTCGAATTAAGAGAACGACGAGGTAAAGTTACTAAAAGTTTTTCACAAGGTTTTCACTTGTTTAAAGACAAAAGTTCAAGTCAGTAAAGAGTTGAGTTCATTTCTACAAAAACGATAAGGGAACAATGTATGTCTTAAGCGTTAAAGTGTCAAGTTAAGAAAGTGAAAGAGTTGAGTTCATCTCTGCAAAAGCATATAAGGGCACTCAGTGTTCGACCTAATAGTAAAGTTCAAGTTAAGTAAGAGCAAAGAGTGGGTTTATTCTCAACCACTCTATAATGGAACTAATATTCCCTAAGAGCGAAGTTTAAAGTTAAGTAAACGCAAGAATAGAATTCATTTCTCAAAAAGATATAAGGGATACTACGTATTCCCTAAAGGTTTACAAATGTTCACATCTGTAAGTTAAAAAGGGACGTAGAAGTCCAAAAACAGTTTCTGAACTTAAAGGGGAACATGTTCGAAAAGGCAGATTTGTAAATCTAATGGGTTTCACAAATTATCTCAACCCAAAGGAAGGAGTTATATTAAAAGTAGTTAGATAAAGTTAGCATTTGGTGAGGTGTATAAGATACATGTGGAGATTGAAGAGTTCCATTTACTCAATCTCCCTGCTTAAACCCTGTAGCCATCATGGACAATTGATAGTCATACGTTTAGATGATCATGTAAGAAAGATCGTGGATCCCTAAGTTGAGTAGTTCCTATTCGATGGTCAAGATGTAGGATGGTACTAGCAACGTGAGGTAAGGACAATAGTATGATCACTTAGACTCATAGTGATGATTCTCGATTAGATAAAACTCACCATTAGAGGAGATAGTTACTATTCTTATCTAAGTAAAGTGGAGTTGGTCATCTGCATTTCCTTAAGAACAAGTGTATTGCACTGTTTAGGTTGATACATGCGACATTACATACAAAGATATATAGATACAATATATATTAGTATTATATAGATATAAAGTATATATATATTATATATATAGGATATTAATATTAACGTGAGTTAAACAACTTCATATAATATATTGAGTTAAGTGATACTCGTAAATCAATACACTTGAGTAATTTGGCCGCACTGGTTTATAAGTTCAGAAGCATACAGACATACAATAACTACCAAAGAAAGCTAAATCGAATCGGAATATACATACATATATATATATATATATCTAATATATATATAATACACATATATATACGTATTTATAGAGATATAATAGCTCAGAATAGAGAGACGTATATACTATAATATATAATATATATATGATGTTAGGTAGTAAAAGTGAGTTAAGACGTGCAGACTTTATATGAATATCATTTGTGTTAAGTACTCGTAAATTCAATGTAATGTGAATTTGGCCTGCATTGTTATGATGAAGACGGAGGTATCCCAGGATCAGCACACAGATGTGGGGGGGCGTTGTGGTGGGGGGGGGGGGGGGGGGGGGTGGGGCTTGATTTGATTCAAGATTGAGCATCGGAGCATTTGGTGCGCCTCCTTTTCTTTCGGGGGAATAACGTTTCCATTCTATAATTAGCTAGCTTTTAGGTGGGGGGGGGTTTGTCCCAACATCCCTCATACATTTAGAGGCTTGTAGGATAAAGATTTCAGTAGGAGTGTTTTCAGGTATTAAGACCAAGTTCCATTTTCGGCCAAAGTTCCGACATTAGACGTGATGTCCCTTTTATGTACACATTACCCGTGTCAAGTGTGAAGTTCTGTCTTTCTTACGATTAAGTGGTCAGGGCCCCGGGGTTCACTGAATCGTCAACAAGTGTCTTTGAAGTGTCGTCCTCCTAGGAGTGCTAGGACTCGGCGGCATGATATGAACCTTACATGCAAGACAACTATCATGAAATGCACCTAGCATGAAAGTCAAGCTAACATTAGGAGAGTATAGGTCTTTCCCCTATAGCTATCATGAAATGTTTTAGTTCTAACCAAGTCAAGCTAACATGATAAAGTGTCTTGACAACACAAGACCAAGCTTGGGAGAACTTGCTTCCCCCATCCCAAGTTTATATGAGAACTACCATTTCTAAGCTACCATGATCAAGCATCCTTGCAACACATGACCAAGATAAACATGAGAGAGCTTAATTCCTCCATATCTAGCTTCCATAAAATTCATTACCTCAAGATTCCATGAGTAATTCACTTCAAGATTCCATGAGACTCAACATCTCAAGCGTACCCAAGAGTGTTATCAAAGTCAGGCTCGTTGATAAATGAACTTAATTCCAAAGACTATTTGTGAGCTTCACCAATATCACAAGCACTAGTCAGGACGAACATTCACAACACAAACGTATAATGTCTTTCTCTAGTGTCTCACTAAGTCTATCACAAGAAGTGACATACACTCCTCTTCAGCTAATCTAGTTCGTCATGTATGTGTTCAATCATAGGTCTGTCGATCGAATGCTACAAAATTCATCATGTGAGAGAACTACTTCTCCTATAAGTGTTCAATATCAAGTGTAGAGGAAAACCTATCATACACAATATCATAATAATGACTGAAACCTCACATACGCTAGCATCAAATGCAAACCACCCATAAACGATAACGCCTTTAATTCATTCAGCCATCGGTTCATATCATGCTTACTTATTCAATTGATCATTAGGAAGGTAAGTCTAGGCAACAAGATCACATAGGATCAATTCCAATAATGACAACTCACAGACAACTAGACCAATATGCGTAGTTCACTTAATATCTAGGTATTCTATCATGATATAATAGTATATACATACAGTGAATTACGAAGACTTCAACTTAGAAACCTTTATTTTGCTTCAATGGACCTATGAGACAATACACCCGAGTCCGATCATACATTGACACAATTACTACAATTACCATGAAAAAATCACATACTCATTTTTTTCAATGAACATAATTAAATTCTAACCCACAGATTGAATCACGCAATAAAGCCGACACAAAAATGCAGGCACAACCCTGCTTCAATGTGTTATTCTGGATTTACGTTTGAGAAAGAAACAACCAGGGGGACTCAAGTGAAGGAACATCCATTGAAGTAATAAGTTACAATACCTTAGAAGTGTATACACAAATCTATCGTGATTGCGCATTGTTGTTTTTACTGTACAATGTCCGAAGAGCAGCCCCCAATTTCTCTTTTTCTTCAATGATGTTCATGAAAGTGTTTTGGAGAGGTACAATTTTTTATTTGTAGTATAGAGTCCAAATGGATTTTTTATGCTTAAAAACACTTCAAATCCCTTCAATAACTGCCAATAATAAATCCCTATAGTTCCCCAAAGACCCCTGCAACTATTGGATCATTACACCAAATATAATTGGGACTGTTTAAAAATAAAGGCGAATCAAATTGGGAAAATTGGACGATACGTGGGGGCATTTTTGACTTTAAATGGTTCAAAGTATTTCAAAGTACAGAATGTTTCATGATGTCCTAGAGTCGCAGGAAAAATGTTTCCCTTCTCATTGCAGGTTGCGCGACGTGCAGCCACTACCAATTCTTGGCTGGTGCGGTAGCTTCCTTGACCCATGTTTGGGTCATCCTTTGGGACCCTAAAGTTGGTCCCAAAGGTGTCGTTTTTTGACTTTTTGACTCTTTATATGTACTTATATGTATAGTGACCATCCATATTCAATTTCACCTCCATACCATACACCAAAACTCTACTACAAAATGCTACGACACACAAGTTCAACTTAGACTAACTTCCGGTAGCTTTGGACGTTTGACCTCCAACCTCTATAAAACGTAATATATTACATAACAAAATAAAAAAGATCCTTTAAATAATGCCATTAAATCATAACACTCAGTAGGCTGTAGATTCGTCTGTTCATTTTGGGGTACCTTCCAAAATGATAACGAAAAAGATATTCGCATTCTCTCATCAATGACTATAAATTTCATTGATATTTTCTTTATTTTATTTTATTTCTTTTTATTTTAATGACCCGAAACAAAAAATTTATTCTTTTATAATTTTTAATATTCATTTGATATAATTAATTAATTTATGGGTAATTTATTTATTGTTAATAATAATGGGTCAAGTCTGAAATGTTAAAATAAGTTAGTTGGAATTATTATTTTTAATACATAATTACATAGAAAAGAAAAGAATGTGATGGAAGAAAACTGACCTAAACGTGCGACTAAAACCAAAGAGGTTTGAAAAAAATATATATATGAAGGAATACTCTTGCGCCGTCACATAGGAGCAATACCTTGAGGTAATGATTTTCAATATGATATTGTTGGAGATGATTAGCGAATTTCCTTATTAACTGAGGGTCATAGTAGTATTATTTAACATTGCATTCTTATTATTCGGGGGTGTTTAGCTCTACATTTTGAATTTCAAATCATGTGTTGTTAGTGTATTAAGGAGACTAAAAAATCAAGATTCGCAAGTGTGTTAAGTACAGTGTTAATAAGATTTAGTTAATAACTACGATAGTGATGCGCAATATGTTTTAGTAGTACTTTGAGAAGTTATACGTTAACTGGCTGTCATTTTGGCAGTAGCCAGTTCCAGGTGGAGGACTGAATGTCAGCATATATATAGCATCAACATTATCAATAGTTTTTGGTAATCTATTGACATGTTGCAAACTAGTGAGTTGAGGGTAAATGGTGTGTTAGATTGGATAATTGTGTGGATAATATAAATTTGGCAGACAATGCCATGTTAGATTAGAGAGTATTAAGAGTAGATTAAGGTTCGTAAAATAGTTTTAGGCTTAATTTGTGGATAGGTCAATAGTCTTTAGGAATTAATTGGACGATTTCTTAGAAAAAATATTGGTGAAGCGTTATATGTTATGATCAAGTGTTGATATATGAGATAGGAATTAAATATAGGTAGTGATATTAATATAGATATCGTTAAAAATTATGACATTTGGAAGAAATGGATCAAAACCGTAAGCTCGCAATTGCAAATATGATAGTTGACATGTTAATTGACATCAAGAAATTACAAACTTTATCTATAGAAATTGGAGTTGAAGTGTTTATAGGTCAGGTTTAAATCGTTAAGTGAGAGGTTGATAGTTTTGAAACATTTATTGTGAATTAATATACTTGACATAGATTGCAGGATTTGGAGCTCGAAACGGAGAGGGGGAGAGATTCAAGTTCTGAAGTGAGTGTTCACTATTTGAGGCAAGTGGATTCTAAACGCTGTTAAGCGTAGAAATTATGTATTTATTGGTGAGTGGTGTTGCGAACGACTTGGAGACTTGTTGCTTATGTTGGTGATTGTATTCCTTGTTTAAATGGTGTTTCGTTACACAAAAAGGTTATGTCCTCCTCATTTTTATTTGAGCAGTCCATGTGCATTTGTCTGTGAGACAAAGTTGTGGTAAGAGGATGTACAATTTCGAAGGTCGTATCGGACACGCGATGGATATTATATCTTTGATGGATGTATCGCGCACTAGCGAGGTTACTGTACGAGCGAGGGTAGTGTCGGGTGCTGCGGGGGAGGGGGGGGGGACCAAGGAATGTATGGACATAATGTCCCCCATGGGTCCCAGATGAGAGACAGAGGGTGTGTATCGTTAGAGAAGACCGCAATCACATACATGGACATTGCATTCTCATGGCATTGCACATTTTTATTATTGAAAACTTGAATACAGTTTGTTGATCTTGGAGTGTTCTATGAAGTTGTGATTGTTGAATATTGAGCTGTTATTGAGAATGTAAACTGATAGAGTTGGGTATTTGAGTGGTGTGGTAAACTGAAATTGTTAGACTGTAGCGTGGAGGTTTAGATAAGTGGTGTAAGACAGGTAGTAGGGTTGAGTGGAGTGGACCGGTATTTTGTTCACTTACTTGTGTTAGAGGTTGCTTGTTGGGTACCGCGTGGTTGGTACTCCACCCTTTCTTCTACAAATTTTAGTACGAAGCCCGTATCCGTGATACCTATCATCCTTTCGTTTCGAGGCATTTGTGAGGGTTGTGAGGGTAGCTGCTTGTCATTCTCAGCGAACTTTCCATACTCAGTTGATGCATAAAGTAGTGTTATATAGGTTATCTGTATGAGTAAAATATAACCATAAAAAATATTTTGCTAAATAAGTTCATAAAGTTAACTGATAGAAAACGAACTCAACTAGCGTGATTAGAATGTATAAAAAAAAACTTTTATTTTTTTTTTCCATTCTCGAAGATGTTAAAATTATTGAGAAATAGAATATCAAAAAAAAAATAAAAAGCCCAATGTTTATATAGTGATAATTTTTTTTTGTAACACCCTTTGTCTGAAACAAACAAAACCAACAGATTTCCAAAAGTTACAGGTGCAACCCACAGTTGCCACCCACGGACTGAGGGTGATCCATATCCGTCCTGGTGGTCCGTGGTTAACCACCTGCAACCCCTTCCCATAAAAGCTCTATAAACTATTTTAAGGCACTACACACGGATGAACACACGAACTGTGCACCAAGATCATGGATTAAGGCCCTAGATCTTAGTTCTAGAACCCTGTTTACGGTTGACCATCACGGACTGGTCCATTCATGGTTCGTTGGTCTGTTCCATTGTTAACCCCAACGAGATTGAGGCTATTCGGTAGTTGGTAATATGCGTCGAACCGGTAAACAAGTTGTTGCTACTGCCTAAAGTTTGGGGAATTTGCTGCATTTAGTCTAGGAACCTAGAGCTAGAAGAAAAATATCAGATGATTTGACACAAATCGAGAGAAACTTAGAGAAAAATAGAGGAGAAAGTCGACCAGCCCTAGTTCAAGAACACAACGAGTTTTCAGCAGTTCTACTCTTGAAACTGAAAGATTTCTCCATTGTATTCATCAATAGGCATGTGTCATTTCACTAGTGGGTTCATTTCACCCATTATGTCCCTAGATTTATGTTAGAATCGTGATTCACTTAATATTATCTATAGCTCATATTCTTGAATGCTAAAAATTGTTGGGTTTTTGCTTTTAGAATGATCCAAATCAGATTATGATATTATTTCTTAGTTTCTTGTATTATATTTCGAACCCTGTCTATATTGTTCTTTTAGTTCATAGCTAGTTCCCTCTGTAGGTTTATAAGGCCCATTAATGGGCATTACATTTGAGTGATCACACCAGTCATTTCTCTATGCCTATAGCAGGGTATGTTGTATCCTCTCGATGGAGAGTATACAACGAAATACACATTCAGGTCATGTGATTTTATGTAAGTTGTTGGTACATCCCACACTTATATTTTATTTCATTGACCATGTTATCAGCCATACTCAGATTTCAGTCTCAACATGTTATAAACTTCGTCATTGCGTTTAGTTATTTAATTTTCAATATTCATAGTGTGGTATCATGCTTATCCCTTATCATTGCTCAGATATATGGTTGTTCAATCATGGATTTATACTTTAATTTCTCTGCATGCTGTACCCTTGCAAGTACGACGGCAACTCTAGTGCGTACAACCTGCCTGATGTGAGGTTCAGGACCTCAGTTCCTGTTAGCATTAGATTGGTTCGAATCTTAGAATTACTAGATAATGGTGCAGTCCTATTCCCAAGGATAGTAAACATGGTGATCTTTTTATTTAGTCTTAGTTTCAATTTTTGTTTGTGTTAGTTGGGGCATGCCCAATATTGGTAGGAACTTATTCTTAATCATCATTTGATAATTGATTACTTAATTTTTTATAGAATAATATTCACATAATATTTTAAATAATGGTACATGGTTTGATATTGAGGTGCAATGCACGTGCGTCCAAACTAGTGTTTATATATATACTAGAGATGTGACGGCCCGTGCTAGCACGGGCCCAACACTATCAAATTTGTGAAATAAAACTGGAAATCATATTGGAGCATGGCTTTCGATTAACTATTAGAAATTTACACAAATAACAAATTTCATCAGGTTTTCGCTAACGTACATGTATGAGCACGAGCAAGAGCACGAGAAACAAAGAGTTATCATTAATGGGTGTATGTTATCCAACTTAAACACATGCGATAATAAACAAAGTACTGCCTTGAAATGAAAGCTGAACTCACACAGTTAAAGCATTTCTAATTTCAATGATTAGAGCGTACAACTTCTACAGGAATATATTGTTACATATGGAAATATTTTTGCTATATATCATGTTTGCTAAAAGATAGTGAGCTTCACAGGTAATATCAAAATAACTATGAGACATCGATAAGTATCTCAAATGTGTCTAATTATCATTGATCTAATAAGTTGAGCTACACTGCATGCTAGGCACTGCTAAGTATTCTATAACCAACCTTGAGTATTCCACAAAACACATAGTAAGAAGCTATTATGAGGGGGGAGTTTTTTATTTTTTTTTTTGGAGGTACCTTTCAAGAAGTAGTAAAAAAGTTAAAAGATAACAACTGAAGAAACTTTTAAATTAAGAAGGACTACACACACGTAACAGTAGACGGACTAAGAATAAAAAAAAAGAATTTGTACTAGTTCACTAGGAAAAAATTAACCTAAAGAGAACTGAGTTTTACAATCATGTTCATATTGAACAAAATCACCAGTAAACTCTACGACTATGAAGGAATTTTTCCAAAAATAAGCAGAAAATATAGAAGTACTCTTATAAACAATTGCTGTGCTAAAAAAACTAATGTTTCTATTTCTTGTGGAAAAATAAACTTGGCGAGAATAATGTGTAGCTCTGTTAATATTAAAAGAAAAGAGATGTAGAAAAAAGCATGTTAGGAACCTGAACATACTCCTTGCAATGGTAGGACGGATAAAATGACGTTTGCACTTCTCGAATAGCAACCATGAAGAAGAAAATGCAAAATCAGCTTTGAGAAAACAGTAACGAAAAAAACATCAAATATCCATAATTTAGATTCCCCGCTACACTGGTAACGAATATCCTTTCTTGGATTTTTTTATAAAATAATTGATTTTACAACTCATTCACCATCTCATCTTATTTTTACTCAACAAACGCTACGTATATGTAAATGTGGGACTAGTCACAAAGAACAATTGTTATGAGTGAAAAAATCATAATTCCACTCGAATATTTCGTACTTCAGAGATGGTTGTAATGCATATATTGGTCACGAATTAGAGACCAAAACATGATTTTCAAGAAGAGAAAGGGAAATTTAAAAATGGGAATGAAAATTTAAGGATGTGTTCAATTTCATTACGTGCGATCCAACCACAAAATAAAGAACAGAAAGATCAAATGCATCCATTATAGAAATGCTAGAGCTTATGAACAACAACCAACATCAGATGAAGATACAAAGAAACTAATATTATACTTGCCCAACTTTGTACTAAACAAAGGTAGATGGGAAATTAAGAATCAATTCCTAGTTAATGCTCATATGATCGTTTGTGCAAAAGGGCAAGTAATTTCAGAATTGTTAACACAATAAAGTCCTTAAGGAAGGATAACTGTTTATTGTCTTTCTCTAAAATCACTAGTAGATAGAGAAAAACTACAACAATACACTCAAAAAATCAACAAAACAAAATTTGACAACCAAAATTGCGGAATATGAAATTTCATAGATCAATTGGCGGGGATGAGTCCCATTGTCACACAGGAATTTTCACAGCTTAGCCCTTTAGTGTGAAGTCGATTGAGTACATTAATAAGTAAACGCAAGTGCACTATGAACAATGTAAGCTTCAAACTGAGATAATTTACAGGAAGGGGAGAATGAAAGTATACCATGCACAAGTCGAGAAACGCATGCATTTCAAGAACCAAGCTTTAGTCAACTCCTCGATGAATTTCCAATCAATCATTTCACCCCGCCGACATGGGATTAAAGACCACGAAATTCCTTTACAAAAAATACAATTAAACAATACCTGATGAAAGAATAGTTTGTAGATACAAAAGGCAGAAATATGAACAAAAAAGAGAGGAGCAACCTCAAAAGTCGAAGGAAAAAGATGGAAAAAGGGAAGAACCAAGAAGGAAGATAAGTTATCAGTTCTAATACATAATTATGAATCACACTGGTCTATCCATGTGAAGATCACAAAGCAGAAAAATGTTTATGAATCAAACAATGATCAGATAGCATATTGCAGGCATTATGAGAAAAGTTCCAGGAAACATCGAAATTGAAAGTAGAGAAGGCATATTCATTACACGAAGATTTTGAAAGTTGCCTTCTACTCTCTAGGTAAATTGACAAAGAGGGATGACGGAGGTGATCCAAGTGTGTCTCTGGTAAGTAGAAAATGGAGCATCGTCCTTATCTTACTGAAAAGGATATATGTATATGTAGAAAATATCAAGTAGTACTGTGTCTTGGCAACAAAGTGAGTTCAAATACAACAAAAAATTGTATTACTTTTGCGACAACAATTCTACTGATCTTAATCATATCACTTGCATTTTGCGAGTCGTGATTTTCCTCTTCCCATAAGCAGATACCTACATATAAGTACCATAAACATTCTACTTATTTACATTAGTGATGCACTCAAAGTTCTATCGAACATTTATCGAACATAATTAATTATTAGTAGGTCGAGTACTTTCTAATATAAATCTAGGCAAAAATTATCTGTATTCATATTCATGAATAGTAAAATAAAGTCGAAAATAAGGCAAGCACGGAACTCCAACGACATCAGCTGCACAAAAAAACAAAAACTTGGTTTCAATAGGTTGTTCTCTGTATTCATCCTTCTCCCTTCCCCCCCAACAGATTGAGAGAAAAGAACCTAAACGACAATCGGTAAAGTGTATTCAAGATAAGAATTTCATAGCGGATTTGTTTTGTGGATTTCCGCACCATATATTTCAATTGAGAGCCTATCTAATAGTATTGAAATCGTCATTATTGAGATTTTACTTATGTGAACTCTATTCCTTAGAGTTATCAAGAAGCAACTTGAATAGAGCTCTCGTGAGCAACGCAACTCGAGATTAAAGCGAAAGCGTTAGCTTAAGGACTTCCATAAGTGGACATTTTTTACTCTCATTGTCTCAAAAAAAAAGAAGATTCTAGTATCAACATTGTTATCTTATTTGAGATTTTCTTCTGTCATTTTTTTTTGCTGATACTATGAACAAAAATTTAACATCATATATTGCATCTTAACTTAATTGGAACACAGCCCAGATAGAAAAATTGATGAGAGTACAAGCTCCGTATGACGGACCTTGTAGAACTCAATGGTAATAGAATTTTCGGCACTTAACTGTTTCAGCCTTTCTCGCCTAAGAACTGCTAGACAAACTAAGCAATTCAACAACCAACATCAAGGGCCATATCAAATAAATAACACAGAATAGCGAAAAAATTTAGTTTTCAAAAGAAGCGCCAAAAGTTAAAGCTTCGTTAAGAAAATAGGACTGCGTCACCTAGAGGACTGGAGATGGAGAGCCTGAAATCAACATTTTCGCCTGATTCAACCTGTTTGTTATTTCTGACTTTGTAATTTAAAACATTTTTTTTTGAAAACCACCTCAGCTAACTATTGAAGTAGACCTGGAATTTTTTTTGAAAATGAGTCAATTTCAACCAACAAAAAGATCAATAGTGAAAGCTTACCCTGAATTTTTAGCATTACCTATAAACTTCTTATTTCATGGCAGCATCAAAATCGGGCAACTCCAGCTTGTTCTGAGAATTACCTTAAAAGTGTGGACATCACAGGAAACTAAAAATCACTTTAAAGCAGAAACCTTTAACATATAATATGACTCATTTTATGGGGGACAAAATAGACCATATGAAAAAACAGATATTATAGAGGAAAAGTTCTATCATCTAAGCCACCGTTCAACTTGCATTCAACCTAACATAATTCAAACGGCTTGTAACTAATCTCTATTCATTAAATACACCAAGCCATACCTACTGGGAAAAGTTCGTTCAAACATGTGACCACATCAAGGCCATTACTTATCTACAAAAAGTACCATATATTGAGAAGAAAAATACTACTAATTTAGGTCTTTCATAGAGTCTAGACTGCATAATATTATGGACAACAAAATATGAAGTATTTAGAAGAAGACATATGTCAGAACTCATACAAAGGTCAGACAGAAAAAATTGTGGAAGACAATTAAGAAAAATATCGGTGCTTCATCAGCATTTCAATTTCATTTACCTTTATTCACGTTTGAAAACATTAAGACAGTAAAATCTAGATGAGATTAAAAAGGATTCGACTCAAGTTTTGGCCAACCTAAAATATTTTCGCCTAAATATAAAAATATCAGCATGTCTTTGTCAGTTTAGACATGTAAGGTCAAACAAAACGAAGATATTTTCATATGTGAAAGAAAAATTTCTTCAACAAATGCCAAACCCATAAAGAGTAGACTCTTAAATTATTATCGAGTTCAGTGTTAAAACAAGTTCATCTGAGAGAGAAAGTGGACAAAATTAAATACAATAAAAGAAAGCGAATAAGGTAGTTTCGACATGTCAAATAAAATTGCTGCACATAAGACCATTAAATGGTATATATTAACTTGCTCTTTGAGCGCTCACTCTACCATATGGAACATTAGGTAGGTAACCAGGATAACAACTTCAGACCTAATGTATTCAATACACAATCAAATATCAATCTTTATCACCATCAGTCAATTTATCACCCCAAACTAAGCTGAGAAAAAAATCAAAAAACACACAAACATTACCATGAAACAAGGTTTCAAGATGAAAAAGGGCCAAGAACTTATCAATCCAGCAAACTCCAAGGATGAAGATAATCAATATACCCTTTTCCCATTCCCACGTCAAAGTGTGCGACATTCTGCCAACAAAAAGAAAACCCAATCATAATAAAAAATCTAACAAAAAAACCCAAGAATGTGAAAAAACACAAACCTAAATAGATCGATGCGCAACTGCAAGGGCTTGCAAGTGTCATCTGATGAACAGTTGGGGACCAAAAAGCATAACAAATCTGACGAAACAAACACAAGAACCAAAAACTTCTTTCCATACAGGGTGGGGTGTATGTGTTGTGTTTGGAAGGATTTGGAGTGGGTTAGTTTGCTTATCCGTAGTTGAAAACATCCAAGAGTTCTCGCTAGAGGAAGAATAATTGAGCACACATAATACAACAGGTATGAACAATTTTGAATTTAATAGAAGAAATTTCTAATCCTTTTCACGATTTGAGAGAAATAAATGGTCGTTCCGTTCAGGGAATAGGTTTAGATGGGTAAATTATAGTACTATGGTGTAATGCATGAGAAAGACAGATACACGAGTTTAAATAAAAATACATATATACATTTTATGCAGAAGAAAGGTGTACATATATAAACTGATTTGGTAACAAAATTGTTTTGCCGTGTTCGTCCCTCTCAAATGTGTGTTCTAAATAGAGGAGGAGGTATATATATAATATCGCCTTAAAAATCGCAATAATAATAAAGAAATATCATATTTGTCAATGATTTACCTACAATCAAAGGGGAGGGGGGGGGGGGGGGAAATGGGTGGGGCGTGAATTAAATGAAAATGTGGAACTGTTACGGCTTTGTTGTACAAAAAAGAAGCCTAGAAATGTTTTGAGAAGAAGGGGGTGGGGATGGGTCTGCTGATTATTTTGTATATTTTGAAAGACTACTAATGTATAGCTTATTATATAGTTGATGGGGCTATGAGTATAGTCTAACTTTGGTTAATTTTATGATAGCTAATTGTGAATATATCTACTATATCAATTATCCTTTATATGATTAGACAATATGCTAAGTTATAGGGTTATAATTATATTAATGGGGTGGTACCAATCTAACACTTGATATCTGTAACTGAACAGAATATATGATTTACCCTTCCAAAACATCTAACTAGACATGTTATTTTTATAATATGATTAATAGTGTTTCTTCATTAAATATCAATAAGGTTTTTTATTTAATTTTTAAAACCTTATGTCCGCAATTAACTTTGATATTGTATTATTTCAGCATATATAAATGAACATGATTCGAATTATACTTACGCCGTAACAAGCAAGTAAAGTTTAGAGGAAGGAAAAAATAAAATTTGCAGTATCTTATGTTCTCATGATACTATTTGAATTCATGGGTAGTCGATGTGAGCTTGCTTGCACGAGGTATTAAGTCAAATGTAAAGAATCACAAATAATTGATATTTTTTTTGGGGTTAAATTGGGTTGAGAACATGATTTAATTTAGTCCAATTTTATACACAAAATGTGCAACTAAAACCGATAAACCATAAGTACAGCTCTGAATATCGGGCCAGTCATTGCGTCCCATGATTAAGGAGTGTGTATGAATATCTGTTCTTGAATATGAAGGTATCCCCCTAAAAGAAATTGAGCGCAGCCGGTAGTCCCAACCCCCAAAATCAATATGAGGTGCAGGCTACGATTATATGCACTCAAAATTTTTTAGTAGAACAAAATTGAAAATGTTAGAGGAAGTAGAAAAAGCGATGTCAGCACCAATAAGATGAAGTTCAACTAGCAGCACCTACGGCCTACTACTATGGATTAACTAAGATATCACTTAAGTTCTAAAGATCATGTATGAAGGTAAATATATAAGAATATATATAATAATAAACAAAGTAATATAAAGGATATCAACTTCTAAAATGTGTTACATGATATAAAAGCTATAACATCGGTAATAGATCCGCAGATAGAACGACCTATGAAAGTTGAGTTGGAGCATTGATATATACTTAGATTAATAGAGAAGTAAGTTATTCATATAAAATAATAATTTTTTATTTCTAAGAAAGAACCTTAGAACTCTTATTCTATATTTGAAGACTCGTTATTTTTATTCCATAACAGATTTCTTGTATGATCAATCAATTAAATAAATCATCACCATCATTAATCATCATTTGTAATTATCACCAACAATTATTAGTTCCACTAATTACTATTGGTAATTAACATCATTATATATAGCAAACCGTCATCATCATTCAGAACCACCATTACCTATTAATATAATTTCACTACTAATTATCAACTATCACCACCAACAACGTAAACTAATTACTACTTCAACCCACGTATAACCCTAGGATACTATCGAACAAAAAAACAAATCAACACATCCAAAATTTAGAAACACAATGCAACCATTGTTAGTCGCACTTGTTCTATGAATGGTGCATATTAAAATTTATCTAATTATTTATTGATAAAAAATTAGACAATTTCGGTATTTTACTTGAATGTGTTAGGTATGGTTATTTTTGAAAAAAAACTAGTTCTTAACATAGAGATGGTTTCCACTACTTAATGTTAATTGATTTACATATTTTGACGAAAATAAAGCACTAGACTTCTTACAACAATACATGCGTAATTATAAAGGCTTATATAGTAAAGAATTAGTTATCTGTTATCAAACAGAAATTATTAACGAGCGACAATTTGAAATCCTAATGTGGGTACAAAAATGGTATTTTCTGTTTCAAACATAATTTATTAGTGGATGGAAGTTTATGAGTTACGTCAGAGCGAGAAATCAAAGAATAATTATGTGAAGCAGTACTGTTGATGTTGTTGAGATGAGGTAACAACGATGTATGTTGCGCCAAAGATAAGGAGGGAATGCAATCACTAACATACTTCAGTTATGGCAAAAATATTTGTTTGTATATATATATAGATATAGATGAATATATAGAAGATAAGTAAATATATAAAGCATATCCAGGACAGAAATGAGTACCAAAGGAGGTGGCAGGGGGGATGATTCAGAGGTAATTGCCAGCAAAAGGCGGTCCAGGACGGATTGATAGGTGAAATGATGGCAGTTTAGGGAAGGAAAACCGGGAATTAAAGGAAAAAACGAATTAGTAGGTGATAGTATAATATACATTATATATATATAAATATATTATATATATAAATATATATATATATTATGGATAATATAAATATAGTCAGAGCCAAAACGAGCCGCGAGTAGCCTCCGCATTGACTCGCCTATGTGATCGAAATCAACCATCTAATCCCAACATTCAAACCATGAACAAACAGAAAAAGATGCGGAGGTTAAAAAATCAATTAACGAAATCAAGTAAAGATGTCAACAGTTATGAGAATACATCACCCGAAACCTGGAAGTCATCATCACAAGAACACTATATCATTTTTTTTTTACTAAATCTAAGAGTATCTAAGAAACTAAAATACGAAAAGAGATGGTCCATGTCTGAACTTCAAGACATCAAGCCGAGAAGGAATGAATCCAGTCAGAGCAGGAACAATAGCCTCACATGAATCTAAGTATGCTGAAGTCTTGCTAGAGTGCGGTTGAGTCGAAGCCGAGCACGTGTGCTGCATCTCACAAAATAACATTAAGAAAAACAATTCCAAGTAGGAGTCAGACAAAACAGAAGTACTGAGTAGGGATCCTCGGCCCAAGCGACAAAAAAAAAGCAATATATCTATATAGATAAATACATACAATCTAACTACCCCGTACTTCAACAGATACAACAACAAGACCATAATTCATGACCACCACCCAAACGACCATGAGGGGCACTTCAGCCTCCACACGATTACTCATTTGGAAAATAGGTTCTTTAACAGTTGAGTATGATAACATGAGTGAAGATCATTCTTTACTATCCTGGTCTCGGTATACGTTACAACCCGATCCCATGACTACTACTTATCCAAGTAGAGAACGTGACATCCGATGCACCATAAACTAGACCTGGTGTCGGAGAAAACGTGACACCCGATCCATACTTACTATCCTGTCTCGGCAACGTGGAATCAACAGCCAGATCCAACTACTAGCCTTGGTCGGACCGTGACACCCGATCACTACTACTTCTTGTGTCGGAATGTGACACCCGTATCCACTGCCACGAACCTTGTGTAGGAAGGACACCCGATCCATTAACCTCATTCTTTTTGTTCGTAAGCCTTCTATACCACAAGGCATCATCACATAACAAAGGGGGGTGTTTAAGGTTTAAGAGTCATCGCCTCATCTTTCCAACCCACAACAATTACATTAATCACATAATGCAAGCTTCAATTAAGCATATAGAAGACTTTCAATAACTTAACCAATTACGATCATTCGCGATTAAGAGTTTTACTATGAAAAATAGCATAAACCATAACTACCTTTCCACCGAATACCGTGGTCACACAAGATACTCCTAGTTATTGCTTTCCTCTCGTCTTTCTCTTTCTCTTATTTTTTCTTTATGCTGGAAACCCTTTTTCTTAAAACCCTAATTGTTCATATAATTAAGTTATAAAAGGAGAGAGGATAAATAACCACTTTTTGATTTTCAAGTATTATCCTTAAACCCCCACGCAATGAATGTCAACATTAATCCACGTAACTTTTATACATAAAAATTAATAATTCCAAACAACTCCCTGTTAAAAATTTTTAACAGTAAAGATGCTTACCCATCATGTTTTTACCATCCTGTTTACGCTTCACTACATGTTGACTGTTCCTTACTCATTTCGTCACAAGATGTTCCAAAGAGTTAATCTGTGGAAGTTATTGTGCGGTCCGTCGTTGCCAACGACGGTCCTTCCTGCCATTCCGCGTGGATGTTCAGAGAGTCGACTCACACTCAAAATCTCAGGATCAAGGGTTGTGGAACGACGTGACACACTCAACCGTCCATAGGTGCCCATGATGGTCCTGGTGGGGATCCGTGAACCCAGACAGTTGAATAACGTGAAAGTTTAAACTCTAACTCAAAAACGAAGTAAACAGTCGTTTACAATTAGATAACCAATTCCATCGTCGTCCTCGAAACCACGAATCAAAGAAGAAAGAACAAGGGCGAAAAGGGTACATAATGCTGTAACAGGTGGTGGTATTTTTCTTGCAATATAGATTCACTTTCGACCACAAAGGGATTCTTCAAACTGGTCGATTGTTTCCATGAACTTTGATGGATGCAATCTCATTGAATCTTAACTTGTGGTTTCTATATCCAGAATGCAAGAGTTCTCTTCATAAGACAAATCCTCAGCAAGAAGAACTGATCCAACGAATTTAATGTAGTTACTTCCCCAAGAGTATCTTTTCGCATAGACACATGAAATATCGGGTGCACCCCTGACAGTTACTGGGGGCAAGGAAATTCATACGATACCGCCCCCACGCGCTTCAGAACATTCAAACTGGACCAAGATACCTCGTCTACCAAACGGCATTCACCCCGTTCATGGGTGAAACCTTCAGTGTGACTTGTTCAACCTCCATAACCTCCAAGTTCAACCTTTCGCTCTTTTTTTTTGCAGATTCTTTCTGCCTAACATTTGAGCCGCGCATAAAAGCTTATTCTTTAATGCATTTAACTTATCAACGATGCCCCTCAGAATGTCAGTACACCTCGGTTTCTAACCTCAAATGCATTCAACCACCCAATGGAGACCTACATCTTCTCCCATACAGGCCTCAAATGGGGACATATCAATACTTGAGTGATAACGATTGTTGTATGAGAAACTCTGCTAAGGGGTAAGATAGTTATTCGACCAATGGGGGGGGCCAACCACCTTGCGGACATGCAATTGTTTGTTTCCAAAAACTTAGAAGTACTTGCTTCCTTCATCTGATATCAGGAAAGGGAAACCTCCCTGCAATCGCACACTTTCTGGAGTCAAGTTGGCTAACTTTTCTGCCTCTAAGGCAACATTGATGGCATGAGAATGAACACGGACTATTTAATTCGGTCAACAAGTACTGAAGTGGAGTATTAGCCACCCATTGTCTTTGAGGGAAGCCGACACAACCACGAAGTCGCATGTTGGCAATTCTCCCCAGTCTGGTATCCATTCAGGAACTGGGCAATTCTCTGAAGTGTCCCTCCAGGCATCTGATGATTCAGTTATTCTACCTCGATGGACAATGCATGCATGAGGCAACAAAAATCAAAAGTCAGCTTCCTCCTACTCCACCAAAAATGTGCTTTAGCTAACGATAATCTTGGTTGCACGGATGACAGAATTCCCTTGAACTCTAAGCTATGTAAAGAATAGTGTGATCAAATCTCGACACGGGTACACATACCCGTTCCCTAATGTCTCAAAACACCTCCTCATCGATGGTGCTTCTTTACAGACCTCTTCCGCATAAACTTACTCTTCGGATCACGGATCCGTTGTCATCGGTAAACTGCTTTTCTTTAATCTTCTCAAGAAAGGACGCTCTTGCTTCACCAGCCCACAATCCTCCTTCTCATACTTCTAGCTTTCCATAAAGTCATTAGCCAAAGTCTAAACCTCTAAGCCAATGGGGGTCGAGAAAACGTGTCGAATATGGCTACGACCCACCATCCAGCCTTCCTACTTAAAGTATCTGCTACAAATTAGCTTTACGGATGATACAGATTCGGCACTCATAGTCCTTCACAGTAAGATTCCACCCCTCAGTTCTCGGTCATCACAAATTTACATCTTTCTGAGTAAAGACATACTGTAAACATCGGATGCTCGATTGTGACTTCCACATGCTCTCCGTCAGTTATGAGATAATGTCTGCCAGTTGCTGTAATGAAAACACTACTTCAGCCAACTGTCCAAATCGGTGGGTCGGATTAATGTTACGTCATGCACACCACTTGTACGCACTGCCTCGAGGATAAGCTATAAATTTACAGTTTCTTTCGCTGCAAGCATTGCCTACGAAACCAGCCGTCGGATGATGACAAGAACGATGAAATTCACTACCTTTCCAACTGGCCGGTAAAGACCTTGGTGCCAGTAGATCAACATAAAGTCTTGCGTTATGCTGAAGAGACTGTCTGCTTCACATTTTTCACGAGTCCAGACCATTATCAAATGGAACCATCATGCTTAGCAAATTGTCAGGGGGAAGCGTAAACGGGAAGAAAAATCCATTGACAATCGACGGGTAAGAAGAGCTAGCGTAACCAACTGGAATCTCTTACCCAATGAAACATTAGTAGCGTCTTAAGCAATTCTTCACTGTTCGTATTGGAAGGAATCCACCTCACTCAATCCTTAGAGAACCACATGCCAAGAAGACACTGAATCTAGCCAAAACTACACGATTAGAGATTGAGCATAAAGACTTGTTTTCCCGCAAACATTATCCAAACCAATTCTTCAAGTGCTCCTCGCTATGTTCTTTCCATGGGGCATGGGTAGGTGTTACCAATCTATCAGTCAATGAAAACACAATGGACAAAAGAGATCCAGATATGGTTAACAATCCGCTCATCAGACTCATGAAAGTAAAGGGGCATTCGTCGTCCAAAAGAACATTACTAAGAACTTCATAATGCCCATACCTGGCTTTTGGAAAGGCAAATCTTTGGATCATATGCTGCCCGTATTCTTCAACTGTATGAATAACCAGAGTCTCAAGTCGATTTTTGAGAAGGTATGCAAAGCCACGCTTGTAAAATCTGGTCGAAACACAGAGATCCGTCAATGCGGGGACGAGGATAACTGTTTCTGAGTAGAGTACAGTGTACAGTTATTCATTTGCAGGTAATGTGTGTGCTAAGGCACATCCAAAATAGACTTCCCCACAGTCTTCATATACAAAATAAAATCGGAGCAACCCCAAGGGGAAGCGCTGCGTCGGAATGAAGCATTTACCTAACAAATCTTGAAGTTGGGCCTTTATGCCCTTAACTCGAGTGAGTCATTCTATAGTAAAGGGGGTATGGAAATGGGGCGAGTACCGCGATCCAGGATCAATGCGATAAATGCAATATTATATCGGGCATTACTAGGAAGGAGCCTGCAGGAAAAGACACATCAGAACTCACGGACTGATACAAAACCAACTCAATGTGAAGGTACTTGGGTAGTATTCATCCCTGAGGTGTTCCAATGAAAGCTAAAACACCGTTTACTCAATCCTCTTAAGCACGAATAGAAAGGAGTGATACGAAGCTGGAGGGACGTGTGAGTACACCGCCCACCACATGGGGGTGTCCGTCAAGGCTTGGCCAATGTCACAGTTTTGGCATAGCAATCTAATATGCAAGTTTGAGAAAGCCAAGTCATTACCCAGAATTGTACAATCGAACAACCATTTCAAGATAACCCAGTCTAAGAGTAGTTGCTCCCCATAAAAAGTCACAGGACAAGACATAGACACTTTTTGTCACTATCACAGACTCACCCAACGGAGTAGAAAACACGAAGCAGAAGTCAAGCAATTCAGCAATGTGTGAATAAGACCAGTTTAGCAAAGAGAAGATTAAAATAGAAAATGTGGGAGCGCAGGATCCGTGATAAAACAGAGAGCCATGGCAATCAGAACAAAATATTACCTTGGATAACGAAACATCAGAGTCTCCGCTTCTACTGGCCAAGGAAAGGAGTAACATTGGAGCACACTATAACCTGATGCACGTTGAGCCCCCCGTCCCCCCCACCTCCCCCCTAGCCACTCTACCTTCCCACAACGCACACCGCGTCCAACCCCCCCGACACCGTCCCACTCCCCACAACAACCCTTCGCAGTCCACGAACCCTTTACAAACAAAGCACCAACCGCACGCACGAGCAGAAAAGTCCCCACCCCCACACCCCCCATACCATGGTGTGCTGCAGTCGCTCCGGCATACCCGCACCCAGGTGTTTGGTGACCACCACGTCCTCCAGAAAGCGGCCTCTTCCATGACCCTATACCTTGATATTGGGGGTCGTACACTCTGTAGTGACAGGGTCAGTATCCTCCCCCCTAATATGTCCAACTCCCACATCCCATAAAACACTCTCTGGAGTTCAGAAGTCTCTGTTAGGAGGGACGGAGTCTGGGGATAACCTCCAAACCTCAGAGAAAATGTTGACAGGTCTGCGGTGGACCCCAGGCTACAGCACTGTAGGAAGAC